>JAMKCH010025220.1:0-19548 GCA_023653785.1 Ophioderma brevispina
AAAGGGACTTTTTAAATCATGTATTAGTAATCATTTAGTTTGGATCATATCCAAGTTAACCCTATAAATAAACCAAATTTTGACAATATGCATACCACCCGGGAATTATTATTAAAAAGCAACAAATTCTTACGATGTTGGTACCGTTGGATATCTTTGGTCTTCGGTTTTTCTATTGGTTCCAACTTAAGTACAACGCCATACTTGCCAACCCGGTGTAGAAGTAGTTATGGTCCGGCGTACTCATGTCCGGGAACAATGGTGAACAATATGGCAATCGATTCGTTGACTCTTCACGCAACATTAGTTTCACGCTTTGATTCCGTTATCGTCTATGGAGCCCCGGACCTGTGACTCCCGCCGACTATATCTGCTTTCAACACCGGACTCTCAGATCGTCAGATAACTTTCTCGTGTCGGTACCCAGAACTTATCTCATTTGTGCTAGAGCTTTTTTTCTTCTTGTAACCCAAGATTGTGGAACTCACTTCCTATACACATTCGCTGTTGTGTTTCGTTAAAAGCATATTGGCACATTTTTTGAAGAGCGCCCCCCATTTTCAAATTTGCATTTTTGCACAGTTTACGTTGTAATTGGGCCTAGGAAACATACCTGCGAACGAGATTGCTGGCTAAAAAAGTGCTTATTTCTCACAAATGACGATTTTGTAATTAGAATTGGGATCCCAGATTGGACTTAACGGCAGAGCTTGAAATGCTCGTTATGTCCGTCCATGATAAATAGTGCTACCTCGAGAAAATAACCTCTAACTTGACTTGCCCGAACTATTAAAACAACTAATGGATGAGCGTAGACACGTCACAGGCGCTATTTCCCGCTATATCACATTGGAAGGCCGTTTTCCAGCAGCCGTTGAATTTTCGGGGATCCCCGATTAATAAATTATTCTAGTACAAATTCCTTCGTTTGTGACACATAGACAGTTTCGAGCTTAACCATTCACCTGTAGAGTTACTAGCCAGGTACCACATCAACCGTGAAAAATCTCGAAATATTTGAAAAATTGGGGGCGCCCGTCAAAAATTGCTGATATTGCCTTTAATGAATTTAAGAACAGTCTTAAGACATATTTGTTTCAATCCTGCCTTTAATGTTTTAAATTATTGCTTTCAATTTTGCAATTTGACTCTCTAATGTAAGTTTGTTCAATGATCCATTCTTTCTATTTTTTTGGCTCCTCCTCAGGTTTACATGTTCATGTTGAATTCTTGGGTTTCTTCTGTTTACTTGTTTTTTGTAACTCCTTTGTACAGCGCCCCCTCGGAATAGGTTTGCCTAGATAGATGGCGCTTTATAAATGTTATTATCTTATATTTACAATAATACCCATGGCGTCACAATTACGTCAAAGTTCGCAAGTGGGCAAAATTTCCACAGACACACAGTGTATAAAGGCAGGAATATCGGATTTCATGCGGGTTCTGGCCCTCAAATGATGGAAACATAATTTTAGAGCCATACTGTGCACAATTTTTAAACTTAACACTTAAGTGCCCAAGGGGGGTCCATAGTACCCAACATTTGATTTTTTTGCGATTTCTCGGTTACGCAATCAAATTTTTCAAGGAGTTTTTGGCTAATTGTCTGAATTATGAATACGGTTCTCCTGATACTAAAAACATTAAATCCGCCCACGGCTTCATTAGAATAATTAGGTTGGGTCCCTAGGTACCCCCCTTGGGCACTAACGGAAGTGAAAAAATCAAGATATTTTACTAATTAAAAAAAGAAAGTAATTAAATCTTGGGATTTATTTGTTGGATATATACCTTATGATGCAATTAATTAACTGTGTAAGTCTATGGGAAAATCAAGGTGATTTTGAAGTTCTGAGAAAAATACAAGATGGTATAAATTTGGCTATATTTTGCAATGATTATTTTAATTGGTTATTCTAGAGTAGATATAATGAATTATTTTGGTTCAAAACCTTATATTGGAGTTGCTGGGGATGGAAATGTGGGAACCACTCTTTTTCGGAGAGTGACAATTTCCATTGGCCATAGGTCATAGGTCAAAGTTCAGATTTTCATTTTATTGTGGGTATGTGGTTCTTACGTGACCCCCATTTACTTGTGTTAGTGTCATGATCAAACTCCCATGAGAAAGTGGTTATCTAGGTTGGGTCCCTAGGAACCCCCCCCCCCCTTGGGCACTAACGGAAGTTTTTTAGCTTGGGCACTTAAGTGTTAATGATCAAGAAATAAAGGGTAGTGCAGTATCATTTATAGGTGAATAATGTGGCTCAATACATTATGAACCCATAGATGGTACTGCAAACCCTTTATTTCTATTCTATTAACTAAAACAACTTGATTTTATAAGAAAATGCATTAGCAGCCCATTATTGCAGAATAATGGGCAGTAAACCGACCAATCAGAATGCTGCATTTTCAATAATGGGCAGCAGAGGTAATAGAAATGTTCTTAGATGGCAACCGCTAACCCACCAATCGACTTTGACTGCGTATAGGTTAACCCGGTGACGGTGCTACCTTCACATTATACGAAAGATTTTTACGAATGTTTTTAACGTTTTTGCGCACCGGAGGAAAGTTCACCTGGTGTGGTAACCCCTCCCCTTTGGTAAAGCGAGGTTAATGTCACCAAGTCCCCATAAGAGAAAACACTGCAAAATGTGGATAATTTTTTTTTACGATGCACAGATCGTAGGTTTCAATCAGTACAAGTAACATAATTAAAACACATTTAAAATGTGAAATAACACGTCAAATCCCTCATGAAGTACAGAGAGGTAAATTTCACAGATAATCTTAAATCTTGACCGACCTATTATCGATTTTGATCACTGAAGTAGCAATTTTTGTCCCAGCGAAATACGTATTCGTTCGCAATTTATTTAAACAAATGAAAAGGGGGAAAAACCTTTAACGACACTCCCGGGCCAGGCTTGGCTAGCGTCCATTCTTGAACATTCACTTCACTATCAGTTGTTGCCCTTGTTGAGGATAGATGTTTTAAAAGTGTGGTTTTTCCACTTTTCTGTAAAGTAAAAGTCAAAGAAGCACTGATATCCAAATTTAAAACACGAACAATTCGACCGAATAAATATATCAAATCGTGACCCCAAAATAATAATGGTTTTCAGACCAAATATTTTAAGAGCTCTAAATTGGTAAACACTGGGTCATACAAACAGTAAGTGTTATTGTAAGAAACTGCTTCACAAAAATCACCCCTTTTGAAGAACTAAGGCGAGAACTAAAGAAGATTTCCAAATATACTACTCATCATGCACACAAAAAACAACCCTTTTGAAGAACTAAAGCGGGAAGTAAAGAGATTTCAAATATACTACAATCATCATGCACATCAAAAACACCCTTTTGAGAACTAAAGCGGAAGTAAAGAAAATTTCCAATATACTACATCATCGGTCACATAAAAAGCAACCCTTTTTTAAAACAGGAAGCGGGGAAGTAAGAAGCTTCCAACATAGTACACTCATCATGCACATAAGAACACCCTTTTGAAAACAACCCTTTTGAAGAACTAAGCGGAAAAAGAAGAATTCCCAATATACTACATCACATGCACCTAAAACAACCCTTTTGAAGAACTAAGCGACAGCGGGAACTAAAGAAGATTTCGCAAACTACTGCATCTCATGCACTACAAAACAACCCTTTTGACGAACTAAGCGGGACCTAAGGAAATTTCCAATATACTACATCATCATGCACATAAAAAAACAACCCTTTTGAAGAACTAAGCGGGTACTAAAGAAGATTTCCAAATATACTACATCATCATGCACATACAAAACAACCCTTTTGAAGAACTAAAGCAGGTACTAACGAAGATTTCCAAATATACTATAGTAGATTCAACCCATCGTGTCACCAAAGGAAAAGTTTTGGACAGCGTCGATTACTTGGGAGAGGAGACAGAAAAAGGAAATATGTGGCCCAATTCACCTGTTTCTTGAACGACCTAAGATAATCTGGCCTTTCATGTTGACACCGTTTTTACGTAGAGAGTGCAGACTTTTATGTTCCTTTGTATCCAAAACACGGGCGTTCAAAAGTCAGTGACATTCAACTCACCTGTTACATACATTGAATACCACTGAAGCAAATACTATTATGTTTTGAGAGTTATTAGTCGTGTCCACACGTGTAGTTATTAAGTTATTACCGGGTATTAACTAAGTCCGATGGAATTAAAAAAACAAATCCACTAATTCCCCTCACGCCTATTGTACCCTATTGTAATCGTCTCCACATGCGGTCGGACATAAGTCACTTAATACCGGACCTAAATTGATCGGGTTTAGTGTTTGATATAAATTTGCCGTGTGAACGCACATCGGGTTTAACTCTATCGGACCTAACTAGGCTTAAGTCCGACGATTTAATGCCGAAGAAGAGCAGGGTTAAGTCCGGTCGTAACTTTACGACCGGTGTAGAAGTAACCATTGTCCGGCGTACTCATAGTCCGGTAACAATGGTGAACAATAGGATTTAGTTGACTCTTTACGCAACATTAGTTTCACGCTTTATTCCGTTATCGTCTATGGAGCCCCGGACTATGGCTCCCACCGGACTATATCTGCTTTCACACCGGTATTAATAAAGTACGTGTGGACATGCACGACCGTACGCTCTGTCGGACTTAAAGGTGCAACGAGAGATTTTGAGGCACCCAGATATTATGTCATAATAGTGATTTCATATAGATTAGACCCGCAATAGATCTCTTACCTTGTATTTGGCTGCAGAAATGTCTTAAAAGAGAGAAAAAAAGGTGATTTTGACTTGCTTATATTTCAATATAAAACATAGGCTGAATTTTGTATTTGCTCCTATACGAAATTAGAAATTTCACAATTTTGTACCAAAGAAACATTTCTCAGCTTAACCTTTTCAGATGGGGATATTTTTGATGGAAAGTTTTACATCAGGGCAAAATCAGAATTTTCACATTTTTTAAGGACACCTGTTATTTGAAATCTCTCGTTGCACCTTTAACTGTGACCAGTGTTAACAAAAACAAGTAAGGACCTGTTCTACTGACATATTAGAGGTGTGAAGGATTTGACCTAAGTGACTTATGTCCTACCGCATGTTGAGACGATTACAATAGGGTACAATAGGCGTGAGGGGAATTAGTGGATTTTTTTTAATTCCATCGGACTTAGTTAATACCGGTAATAACTTAATAACTACACGTGTGGACACGACTATTGTAGCTATAAATGCGCTTACGTTGATATGAATGCTTTCAATAAGCATAGAATTGATTTTTCTCTGCTATCGGGCTACATGTTTCAATCGATTTAGCTTGGAATATTAATTTTCACCCACTGCACATGCCCCTCATTCAATGTCCATTACCTTCCGAAAAGTACTAGAGGTGACACGATGGGTTGGATCTACTATACATCATCATGCACATAAAAAACAACCCTTTTGAAGAACTAAAGCGGGTACTAAAGAAGAATTCCAAATATACTATATCATCATGTTCGATTAACGCTTACCTTATGACCTACGATCATCATTTTTATCCCTCTGAACGGTTTGTAGGTGAAGAATTTCTTCCTGAGAGCGAGGACAATAGATCTTGCGAATCCCAAATTATGTTCTTTCTTATTGAGAATATCTGCAACTTCGGGAGGTCGGGATATCTTAACTCCTTGGAGTTTCAAAAAATCGTAAATTATTGCAGTAAGCCCCATTTGGCCGGAAGTTCCTTCAATGAGTCGTTACTGAAATTTCATTCGAAAAAAATTTAATATGGAAAATTCAACCACACGCAGGCACGCAAACACTGACACACAAACACACACACACACACACACACACATGCCTTGTGGGAACCTTACACATTTTCTTAACAATTTATATAATTAAATTAGAGTGCTCTTGTGCCCCGGGGCTTGGGGAGTTGTGGGTTTGGGGCCCTATGGTTGCGGATTGTTGCTGCGCCGAAATACCGGGCTATGCCGAAACGCCCGGTCTTTCGGCAGATGACCTTGCCGTACGGCAGGGGGTATCTGCCGAAACGCCCGGTCTTTCGGCAATTATTCATGCCGAAAATGCGGGCTACGTCATTACCCTGCCGAACGGCAAGGTTACTTGCCGAAACAATGGGTTATCCCAGTAGTTCGGCACAGAGAGATCCTTAGGGAGCGATCGTTATTGTGATCACAAGAAGAAACTTTTTAGAGATTTCAGCATCTCAAACGCGGGCAGAAAATCATAAAGTGGGCGGATTACGGGAAACATAACATCGACTTTCATACGCCTTACAGTGTCAAATCGTTAACATGAACCTTTAACATGAAATTCCTGATAACAAAGGAGCATTAGTAGGGACTTTCATTATTTTATGATTTGATTGAACAGGAATTCCTGTTGACATGAAGTAAATTGTGAATCTCGGACCACTTTGTGTTAATGGGTTACCACTGTAGTTTTGCTGATGAAAAAATTAATGATATGTTGTCCTAAAATGACCGGAAAGGATGAGAAAATGATTACCTGGAAGCTTTTTACGAAAGCTTTTGGCATTTTAGCGTACTGGAGGAAAGTTCACTAACCCCCTTGGGAAGATGAGGGTTAAACGTTTCATGAATATTGCCACAAAAAAGTTTAAGAAATTGTTTCATTTTTACTAAACTGTCACTTGACCCATTTCCTTTTATGCATGTTGTGTTCTTGTACAACCTGCATGGGTCCTGATGAATATGCATTTGCATATCCAATTATCATGTACCACTTCGATACAGTGATTGGAACTAGGAGGGGGGAACCCGAAATATTTTGTAAGTTATAAGGGGTGAACCTGAAATACGTATGGAAAATGAATGGGGGAATCCAAAAAAATCGGGTAAAAAAAATTTGAAATAAAAAAAAAAAAAAAAAAAAAAAAAAAAAAAAAAAAAAAAAAAAAAAAAAAAAACCCCCCCCCCCCCCCCCCCCCCGCCGTAAATAACGATCGCTCCCTTATTACAGCGCGCGGTTGTTGGATGTTTTAAGTGCTTATGTCAATTGGCTGTACGGACACAGGATAACACGAAATAGGTGTTCAGTGGACTCAGCTCGTACGACAGGCTAAGACAAGCTTTAAACTAATAATTTTAGGGCCCGTTTATTATTTACAAGGGAGGGGGCCGGAGAAATTGAAAGATGTGTTTGGAAAATTACATAACCACCATTGTAAAGTTACATTGGCCCTATTGCATAGAACTCCTACACCCACCCCACACACACAATTAGGTACATCATATGATTTAGGCCTACTGCTGAAGCAGATTGGTGCTTGGTTTACTGAATAATAAATTTAACATGACCCCCTCCATCAGAAAAAATATAAAATCACATAACCCCCCATTTGTCAAGTAGAAAACCACATACTCTAATCCCAATGTTTGTACTCACCGGACCCTAATAACCAAACCCTAACCTAATTCCCAACCCTAATCTTAACCCTAGGTCCTATATGCCCTATAACCCCAACCCTAAACCTAACCCGTGTTACAACCGGCCTAATAGCCCCCCTAATCAATAAAGGGGACCTTTACAATGGGATCCATATGTATATCAATGCATATAACGTATACATTGTTTCCGAATTCGGCTACCTTGGTAAACGAACGTGGGAATTCTTCTTCATGGGGTCTATGTGGGTGCTTTTGGCGTTACAAGATCGTATCTACGTCTACTATTACATACAGGATTGTTCCTAAATGCCAAAAGTCTGATCTTTAATGAGTTCATTGTGGAATTGTCCATAAAATCACGAAAAATGGGTAAACACGTGCTCTACACATCAACAGCACGTTATTTTCTACTTCCCTTCTCCTCTGCCGAATGTCCGAGTACTTCGGCAGTTCTGAGAGGAGGGAACTTCGGCAGTCGGGTATTTCGGCACCCGGGTGTTTCGGCACAACAGGGTAACGGATTTTTAAAGACAACTGTATTAAACTGTCAGAGGTTGACGGGCTGTCTCTAAAACTAACTGTTAAAATATATTTTGCGCCATTCTGGCAGCACTATTTTACACAAAGTGGTTTGCTTGTATTCTTCAACCGGATTGACCACTAAAAATATCAATGAAACCCGTGCTTATACCAATTTCAAGAACCCCAAGGACCGATCAGTAGAGACCGTATTCAATAGCAGCCTGTTGGTGGACAAGATAGGACGCATTCCAGTACTACAATACATTCACCTGTCAATGACCCTGTGCATCGCTAAACATGGATCGGATGACAGCTTAATGCATTGTAGTCCTGCGAAGTTATGCATCTTGTCCCCAACATATCTGGTGGCTGACGTCATATTGATACGTCCTTACCGACTAGAATTTTCACGGTTCTCGGCTTCCGCGCTCACTATATCAAAGAATATAAGCGGTGGCCGCTCCATAAAACTTAAACATTTTAGTGACACATACACAATACATCCACCACCATACACAAGCACAATGGAATGCAAAAGTGGTCCTTCCAGGCTATGCTGGCGGCCCACAAAAAAGGTGAAAAAATGATTACCCTTCTTGGCCGGACATCACAGTACACTCTTTCATAAGAACCCGTTGTGCCGAAAACCAAGGATGCCGAAATACCCGACTGCCGGGTCCCTCCTCTCAGAAACTGCCGAAGTAACCGGGCATTCGGCAGAGAGAAGGAAGTGGGAAATAAAGTGCTGTTAATGTGTAGAGCACGTGTTTTAACCATTTTTCGTGATTTTATGGACAAATTCTACAATGAAACTCATTAAAAATCAGGCTTTGGCATTAGGAACAATCATGATGTAATAGTATGACGTAGATACGATCTTGTAAAGCCTAAAGCACCCACATAAACCCCATGAAGAAGAATTCCCGCGTTTCTTTACCAAGGTAGCCGAATTCGGAAACAATGCATGATTAAACATATGGATCCCATTGTAAAGGTCCCCTTATTGATTGGAGGGCTATTAGGCCGGTTGCAACACGGGTTAGGTTTAGGTTGGGGGTTATAGGCCTGACGACCTAGGGTTAAGATTTAGGGTTAGGAAATTAGGGTAGGGGTTTGGTTATTAGGGTCCGTGAGTACAAACATTGGGGATTAGACCTATGTGATTTTTTACTTGACAAAATGGGGAGTTATGTGATTGTTTTTTCTGATGGAGGGGGGTCGTGTTAAATTTATATCAGTAACCAAGACACCTATCTGCATTCAGCAGTAAATCATATGATGTACCTAAATTGTGTGATGGGATGGGTGTATGGGTTATGCAATAGGGCCTATGTAAACTTTAAAATTGAATTTCCAAAAACACATCTTTCAATTTCGCCGGTCCCCTCCCTGTAAATGCAAATAATATTCATCTTAAAAAAGAAAAGCTAGAAATTTTATTTTTAACAGGTTGGAAGTTATTTTTCTAAAATTTATTTAAAGAAAACACCATCAAAATGGAGGGTTGGGATTTATTACGTTTATGTAAATTACGATATAGGCCTAAATTATGGCATTTAGCACCCTCCGTTAAGGTGGCATTAGGTTTTATAAAAAAAAAAAAAAAAAAACAATTAAAAAAAAAAAATTTTTTCAACCGGCGATGATGAAAAATTTTGGATTTCTTTTTCAAGATCATCTCGCTGCCCTTGTTAATAATGAACGGGCCCTAACATTATTAGTTCAAAGCTAATCTTAGCCTGTCGTACGAGCTGAGAACCATGAACACAATTTCGTGTATATGTGTCCGTACAATTGACCAAAAGACTTAGTTATATCCAACAACCGCACGCTGTAATAAAGATCTCTCTGTGCCGAACTACTGGCATAACCCATTTGTTTCGGCATGTACCCCTGCCGTACGGCAAGGTCCACTGCCGAAAGACCGGGCGGTTCGGCATAACCCGGTATTTCGGCGCGCAACCCCCCGGGCAATTAAAGCCTAAAGCAATAGTGAATTACCCAGATACATCAAGTGACAATAGGTTCCGCATTTCACAAATTGAGTCTGGTAAAGCTTGAAGTCGGTTGAAGCTCAGTTCAGATCGGTCAGACCGCTTTGAAGAACACTGGAAAGACCAAAACAGATCTGACTCAATTTGGCTGGATCTGATTCTCGGAGCACTTGGGGAAGTCTTTTGGCTGAAAGCGTCGTTTCCAAGATGTCCCATTACAACCGGTTTATAGTTTAAATAAGTAAATAGGCAACAGCGTTACTGTGCATGTGAGTTTCTGTGTCGATGTTTAAAATCTGTTCCATACTTGTATATCTGTTAAAGGTGGGTGACTCGATCTATGGTTAGGTTTTGAATATGGTATTTTTTCATTCATACAATAATATAAATAGTAATAATAATACGACATTGTGTAGCGCCTTTTCCGAAGGAAGCACTTAGATTTTAAATAATCACCCTAAACAGCTCTCAGATTTCGCTTGGGTCAAGGAGGCATTGCGATTAAGTATCTTACCCGAGGACACAAACACGTTCGCCACGACGGGGCTCGAACTCACCGATACTACAATGGTCTTAGGATCACGGGTCCTGCGCTTTATCCGTTATGCCACATGTTCTCATACACAATACTAACAACACATCTGATTACAATTGAGTTAAACAATTCGCCGTTTGGATACTAGAAGAAAAATATATACTAAATTGGCACATACACTGTTACTCTCTTAAAATGAAAGATGAAAAATCACCTGAATTTCGAGGTAATTTTAAATAACTCTAATCGAGGGCTGTTAGCTCTAAAAGAGCGAGACAATGCAACCTGACACTTAACTCGCGGTTAACCGAACTCACTCTGTTACCGAGTGGACTCAAATGCCACTCTTATCGAGTGAAGCCACTCTGAACTTTTACGACCGGATTTAGCTCTAAAGAGTGAGAAAATGCTCAGTTTTTTTCGGAGTGAACTAATAGCCATCAGAAACGCCGCATATCGCGTGATTATTTTCGACAACATGGCGGACGAGTTAGTGAAGACCTCAGCAACCGGTTGAACGGAAGGTGAATTAGTGAAGAAATCATAGATATCTTAACGGTGAGTATATGTATGTGTCGGTACAGTTCATGCATTTACAGACAAGTGTGGAGAAGCATTAAATGTTATTTACTGTATATCACTCGTACATGCGGTGGTTGCGCAAGGCTAGGCTTACACATTACGAAACGCACATCATGCATGTCACGGGCATGATTCCATGAGCAACACGTCATGCAGCCACAATCATGCATGTCTCCACTGACATGCCAATGATGCGCACATATTCTTCATTGTCACGAATGCTATGATTATGAACACACATACAATATCGCACCAAACGAACAAAATTCACAAAGAATCCACAAACTCTAGAAGAGTGACTAGTTCACTATAAAAAAAGAGTTATAGTTCATTCTTTCCTTTCCGTAGAGTTATTTTGTTCACCTCTTTATTTTGAGTGGATCTCACTCAAAGATGCGTCACTCAGCTGGCCCTTTTTGGAGTGAGATTTCACTCTTTAGAGTGGTTTTTCACTCTTTAGTTTAAGAGAGTTATATAAACTTCTTAAGTTTACATCACTCTTGGTAAATGTTTGTCATTGACAGATTTGTTGCATTTTCTTGCGGTCAAATGGTCAAATTTGTCGATTTTAAAAAGCCTAAATGTAAACTGGACAAATACACTACTTCAAAACTTTTTAAAACATGAAAACATGAAGTATGATTTGAGATGTTTTACGTTAATTTATGGCAGTTCCATGATGCATCCAGAATGCCAGTATATGAATACCGTCTTCGTTGATTTACTCTAAAAAGTAACTTGATGACTTGTCTATGGAGACGGGTATAATGTGCAGATTTTCAAGTGCAATGAAGTAAAAATGCGAGGAAAAAATCACTCTCGACAACTAAAGGCGATATGTGTGGTAGTGGGTTGTACTGCCCACTTACCGGTTGAAACTAAGCCATGGAGCAGTTTCGGTTTCTCTGGTAGGCGATTCCATGCTGGCACAGTTCTGACATAAAATGAGTACTTGTAGGAATCACGGGTGGCTGAAATAGGATGATATCTGAGTCTATGACTTGCTTGACTTATAAAATATATAAACAGTGTGAAATCATGTTTAATAATATTTTTGGTTGATATTCTGCCGTCGTTTACTGCAGAGTATAATTGTGCCCTTGTTCAGTGCACATTTTACGCTGAAAATGTTCTGTAATAATGTCTAATGCACATTCAAGTTAAAAAGAAAAGTCTGTGAAATTACCTCAATTTACCGTCGGTCTAGTAAGTTTACAGTGATTTCTTACAGTATAGGACAGTGTGTGTCAATTAATGTGGTCGAACACATTTGGAGACGTTTTCGTTCACAACATTAAAAGGACACATTTCCTGTGCCTTAAATTTCATTGAGTTAATGAGAAAAATATTAACTTTCTTCTGATACCAAAAGTTTGATTTTGACGGAGTAAAAGGAGGGCAGAGGCGCGAGGTTGTCGATCATGGCACCCACCTTTAATTGAAATTAACTATATTTAGACTTGAAAATTGTTATTTATTATATCTAATGTCTGTAACCTGCATTTTAATTTCTTTCATTACTTAAATTTCATTTCTAATTTTAACGACGCCATCAAGAACGACGTCAACAAGAAAATAGAAAAAAGACAAAACGAAACACAAACTCATGCACCTACAGCTGAATGATATCATCTGCAACAAACATCAGGGAGTTATGGGAAATATTCAATATTGACAGACGGTAAGTTGTCCATACAACATCTTGTGGAAGAGTGATGATTTGGTTGTGAGAAATATCAAGATCTCTCAAACTTGTAAGCTCACAAATTGAGGCTGGAAATTCAGTGAATTCATTGTTTGAAAGCTTGAGTCTTTCTAGCGTTTGTCTCCAGTACATATGTATCTGAAATTGATTCAGTCGGTTTGTACTTGCGTCGAGTGACTCCTGTGTCAAATTTAAGAACAGAAAGAATGTTTATAAGTCACACTCACAAAACTTGATATTGAATAGCAACTATTTTCATCACCGTCATTATGTTTTATCATCATCGTCTTAAGAAAGAAAAAAAACAAGAACGAAAATAGAATAAAGAGAAGAAAGGAAAAACAAAGAAAGAATGCAAGTAAAGAAAGAAAGAAAGGAATTAAATGAACAAAAAAGTAGAAAGAAAAAAAAGTAAGCAAAAAAGAACGAAAAAAGAAAGAACAAGCAGATAGTGTAAATCCCAAAGCGCTACGAGTTTTTTTTTTAGAAAAGACCTATGCGGATGCGAATTTTTTGCTACACTTTTGGTCTACTCTTTTCTACATTAACGTAGATATATAGTTATTTTCTTGAATATTTGAAAAGCAAAACATCCCTCCAAAACTAAAATGTTAATTTTCAAACATGTGCAAGCGGGTAATTGAGATGAACCTTTTCTTTTCTTGGCCTAAATGCACAGAGCCGATACGTTCGTTTAAACCGAGTAAGTGAAAATACATTCTTATCTCAGAGGACAGTGACAGAAAAACAAGACACAATATGACCCTTAAAATTTTCTAACGAAACTCTAACATATAATCAGGGTCAGACTGGCCATATGCTTGTTCGATCAATTTTCCGATGGACCGATCAATTTTGGGCCATTTTGGGCAGCAGATTGAGTCGCAAAATGGGCCTGATACAGGCCCATTTGTACTAGGAATTGTTTTTGGTTCAAATGGTCAATTTTATTTGTAAGCTTTTGTATTTTCTGTGCTGCTATAATTTTCCAGTCCAACCCTACAGATAATGGTCATAAAAACATATGTAATCAATGTGTGAGTTTCTTTTTCACTATAGTACCATACCAGCGGACACGACCATGGTGCAGGCAATTCCACAAGATAATTGTTTGACACATTTAAGTTCTTCAACGTGCTTGCTGCGCTTAGATCTGGAATTTCAGTCAGATGATTGTGAGACACGTCAAGACTTTCCAGATTTGAACATCGCCAGACTGTGTCACCTCCGGATCCTGAAAAATATGATTATTAAAAACCACCAAAAAAAAACAAATTAAACATTTCATAAAAGTTTGACAGTACGCAAATAATACATGGTTAGAGGAGAAATAGGGCACACTATTTTCCCGCGGTCACTGGCTACGGACTTTTCACCCCGAACCGGAAGAATGAGGGACGATGCGCTACACTCGTTATACCGGAAAAAAATGTGTGTTCTAGTTCCGGATATACCACTTGTTTATTTACGCATCACTACAGACTGTCCCAAAAAAATATACAATCAAACTAAAAATTATAAAAAAATAAAAACCGTGCATTTCTGTGAGATATTTTGACCATTATTTGTTAGACCAGTTCCTAAGCTAAATCCTCGTTTTTATTCTATCCAATTTGATGCACCCTACCTGGAGATATTGTCAAAGGATAAAATACCACTTTGGACAGGTTCTAGAAACTAAAGGTATAAGGTATGTAGCATCATTGTGGGATTAAACCGTCTTCAAACAAAAGAATATTTTACAGATCAATATGAATGTATTATCATGCATTGAACTAATCAATATATTATTTTTCAAACAGTGAAAACATCAGAAATTATGTTGTGGGGGAAATGGGGGACTCCGTCTCAGGGTCACAATAAGCATGAAATTCATGTAAATTTGGGAAATTTTACTGCTGAAAAATGGAACAGCCACTTAAGTCTCTGTTGGAGGACAAAAGTGCGCGGACAACGCTCTAAAGTGGAGGGCCAATTTACCCTTCCCATATTTCCCACTGCCTTCAAGATATCAGGGAGGAACATAATGAAAAAAACAAGTAAGTATTGAACAAAGAACAATAACGGAAAGGATTGTTGGCGCAAAGGTCTCAGTTTACTTTCAACGAAGGTGCTTTTATGGTTCTACCTTCTGCTTTTTTTTTTTTTTTTTTTTTTGGAGACAACAAGACTGTTTGGAATTGAACTTCCCAATGCTACATTATTTTATTGGCAATTTTGACATTATAAAGTTATAAATCATGTTATATCACAAAAAGCAGCACTACATACCTATTTTTCATTTTAATTTTCAATAAAGAATGTTTTGAATTTTATTTTCAATGGCTACTGTGTTGATATTGGAATAGCCGAAACTGGACCAACAGGTTTTTCAAGTGTCTCAGATAATTGACCATAACTCCTGAACCTGACCCCCATATTACACCAACTAAAAATCTTACAAATTTCTAAAAAAGAATAAGTTAACGTCCAGTTGAAATTAACTTAAGTTTTTAGCCAAAAAAATTAATCTTTGATTGTAGTTCTTTGGAGGACAGTCTGCATGACTATATGATACGGTTAAAAGGAAAGAGAGGGATCTATTTCCCTAAGTAAATAACATTTGCAATAGTAATGACTAGTTCATGGAAATTTATGAGGCGCAGGGGCCTAATAAAATATCATCATCATGAATCTTTTAATGTGTGGTGTAGCTATTAAAAAACAAAGGCTAAAATATGAAAAACACCAAGAACACTTGTTTAAAAGGTTTTATTCGAGATATTCCAAGAAAATATAATTTTTAATAAAATCACAAAAAAGCAGTGCGGATATATACCTTGTAGAATATACCTCCGAAAGACTTCCTCTAGGGAAAATTACTGGAGGTTGACGAGAGCTGGGTGACATTTAAATATTTGTATGAGGAGGAAGGTCGAGAGTCTTAATGCGGGTCTTAAAGGTTTGTGTTGAGGTTATATCAACAGCAGCCTGGATTAGGCTGTTCCAGGCAGAGATAACTTCAGGAAAGAATGACTGTTGATGGGGCGTGGATGTATGATGATTTATTTGGAACTGCTTGTTGTGTGAGCGTCTGGTTTTTTTTTTATAGTTATCGGGATTGATGTCTATTTCGCCCATGATCATCTTATGAAATGTAATGAGGCGTAGACGTTGGCCCTGACGTCTTTTTTCCAGGGTTTCCCACTTAAGGTCTTGTAACATATCGCGAACATTAGCTTGTTCGAATCTGGCAGCCCGACGTTGCACCCGCTGGAGGATTTCCCTATTCGTTTGGGTACCCGGATTCCAGGCTGATGAGGCATATTCAAGGTGAGGTTGGATGATGGATTTATACAAGTTTTCTTTGACGGTCTTGGAACAGTGGTTGAAATTTCTCTGAGTGAAGTTAAGGCTTGCATATTTGTAACCTTTGCTGCAGCTTGCCGAGTTAGCTTGTTCTAATGCTCTAATGCAACTGGGTTGTGATGACAGTGGGCGTGACTATAAAGTCGATTGAAATAATAAAATGATATTACTGAGCCGAAATTTTGGTCAACTCATGTTTACCTTGGAAATATAACGAACTCAAGAAATTTTGAAAGAAAATTTGGGAATCGTCTTGTACTCCCCATAAATAGCACATAGCTCTGCCAGAGCACTATGCTGACAGGTACAAAGTGAACACTACTCTCATATCGGCGCTAAGGCTTTTAGTTGCCGGTCCAAAATAATCAGGCATTCAAATTCATAGACGTAAAGAAAAAACAGACTGTTGACGATTGTGATTTTGAACGCTAGGTGGAGGCCATAGACGTTTCGGACAGTATACTTCCAACACACAAAAAAAGCGCTCATCTCGTTATTATGAGACTAATCAATGTTTTCAAGACTTGTGAAATTGCTTCGTGCGAGTAGATGAACAAGTGTTAGAAACTACGCAGCGGAACCATTTTAGGGAAAATTAATCATACAGAAATGCAAAGGAATATCAACGACATTGACGAGATTGACGTCCAAAAATTTTCGATCGTAACGTTTCCCGTGCTTGATGATTTATCGCCATCCTGAACGTGACTGCGCACGCGCAAATCTAGCTACCCTAATTTTAGGCACTTCAGGTGGAAACATATATTGGTATCTAGAGGTTTAACATTTGATAGAAGGGGTCAACTGCAGCACGTAACATTTTGAATCTTCAAAATCGGATCTATAGTTGCGGAGATATTCCAATTTTAGTACTCGTACATTGGAGCAATTGGGAGACCAATTTGCATTCAAAGGTCACGTCTTTTATTTTCTTTATTTTCTTATGGCGCCATCAAAATAGCATCTTTATGTACATAATAAATTATATCTTAAAAACTATACAAGATACAGACTAGAAAATTTCAGCATAATCTTCCTGATATGATATATAATATGAACTAATTTGCATAGGAAATTATTAAAAATGGGTCGGGAAATGGGTACATTTCATGATTTTTAAGCATTTTTTGTAGAAAATTAACAATATCTCAATCTCTGTACATGGTAGATACTTGAAAATTGTAGAAAATCACACTGGTGCATGTCTCTATGTAATGGTATTAGTTTCTCACTCTCCTTTGCTGGATTTTCATAAAATTTGCATATTTTTCATAAAAATATAAAATTTTCCAAAATGGTGTACTATAACACGGTAAAGTATTGGATGCATAATAAAACTTGTCACGTGCGATATAACCCCTAAATGAACTATTAGCTATTTTCAGGAATAAGCCCCATCTTAAGCACTTTTGATAGACTAATTTGCATATTTTTTTTTTAAATTTGCATATTTTTCTTAAAAATGGGAAAAATATATACTTTTCCAAAATGGTGTACTATAACACGGTAAGTTATTGGTTGCACAATAAAACTTAGCAAGTTTAATTTTTGTGTGTATAACCCCTAATGAATTATTAGCTATTTCCCTCCTCCCCCTCCCCTCCCCCGTCGCAACGCCAAAAAAATGGGTCGGTAGGCCTACATTACACGTGTGTACATTTACAAAATCCATGCACCCCGTCTCCAAAATCCTGACTATGCCACTGTGAACACTCCCTTACTTGAATGAGGTGTGTTTTTTTTTTTTTTTTTTTTTTGGGGGGGGGGGGGGGGTGGGGGAGAGCTCCTTCTGCAACAGCTACTTATGTTTAATACAACAAAATACAATTAGTAATAAACTAGAACGAATCATTTTTTTCTTGTATGCCTACGAAATTATTCAATGGATTATTGCACCCCACTTTGAAGTTTTAAGTCATTTGCATGAAGAATGAACTCAAAAAGGTCTTTCTGGAACATCTTTGGTTTGAAACTCTATTCTTTCGTCAAATACAATTGCAAGAATAAACTGGGGATTGTGTACCAACATGGCAGTCAAGACGAAGAGCTCATAATGTGTTACGTAGACGTATTACATAATGCATCCTTCACAAACATACTCATTATATAGGTATCTTTTATTTATTGAAATGCGAAAGCTACTTCTTTCAAACGCACGAGAAAGGGTAGACGTTTCATATAGAAGTCCCATTGATGCAAATGAGGTATTACAATTGATTCCGTCATGCGCTGTATAATGTTGTGCAGTAGTGCTTGACGGGACGAATGGCAAAGCTCATTTGCATCAATGGGACTTCTATATGAAACGTGTACCCTAGAAGGTGGAGAAAATGCGTGAAAAACCTAAACCGGAAGCGTGCGTCATTGTCAACTCTGGCGAGGGCTGTTGTACAGCATGCCAATGGCGAAGATTTTTCCACTTACATTTCTTTTTATTTCCGCGCGAGAATTTGCACCAAATTACTTCGGGGAAAAAATAGACCAGTTAACATCTGACGTCAGCATCAATTGTAAATACGATGCGCGCGCATCCTCGCAGGCAAAACATTTCGAGGTCACAGCTGTCCCAGCATAGTAAACAGTGTTTGACACGCGTGTAATCTCAGGATAGATCTATCTGTGGTGGAAGTTTTCGCGAACTTTTTTCTTCAAGATATTTATCGGTGAGATGGAACGAAATGTGAATATGTTAAAGATTTATCTGAAAACAATCGCAGAGAGTATTTGGAGCGACTAAATAGACTAGACGCGATTCTCAAAAAGATGCTTAATTAAGGAAGTACAGGCATTTTTTAGTAGAAGAGTTTCAAACAACTTTTCTAGACTGTTTATTGTGCTGATTACGAAAATGCCGGTTGCTCTGCTGAATTTTGAGTGCAACGGGGTCAAAATGTAAAAAATTCAAAATGGCCGCCAAATGCAACATATTTCATATTTATTTTTTGTAATTAATGCATTTCTACGTTTAAAAGTTATCCGACTTACTTCTATATACCGTCCCTTGAAGATGAGCATATTTTCAATAACTTACCAGCATAAGTTCTTTCCCCATGAGCCGAAATTGGAGAAAATTCAAAATGGCCGCCAAAATACTGACGTAATAAAATGAAAAATATATACTTCCTCAAATGTGATTTTTTTATTCAAAATTTATTTTATAAAGAAAGGACATGTACATGGAGTACTGTATCCAGTAAAAGGAAGACTACTACCAGCGACCTCCGTATTACCAGTGACGGCGCTCTAACCAACTGAGCCACAAGGTTACACACCACTAACTCACTTATACACAGTAGTCTATGGGAAAATGGCAACTTTGAGCATGTTTCTTTCACATTTAAAACTCTCACAGAGGAAATACAACAACATCACCCCAAAGTATAAGCTGAAATCACCAAATAACCAAATTTTGAACATATGATGACCGGAAAA
>JAMKCH010025221.1:0-19017 GCA_023653785.1 Ophioderma brevispina
CCACGTCTAGAAAGAGAGACAAGCTTGGACTGGACAACGTATCTATTTCGTTTTAAATTTAGGATCTATTGTAATTACGTTGTGGGGGGGTACTTGACTGTCTGGATTTAACATCGTCACGTAATTGTCAACGAGACTACGGAATTCAGGTAATATAACATTATCAAAAATACGTACTGAAAACGATTCTTTCTTTATTTAGAAGAGTATAGACTATTTTTTTTATGTTGAGTACATATTCATTTTTTTTTCCTCAATATTCGCAGATTCTTATTTATGGGTGAATTATTGGTCCTATAGATTTTGTACTTATTCTTAGGAAAGGACTATAGTGCAATTAATTTGTGTGAAAATTTGTTAGAAATCGAGATTTCATCAATATTGCTTAGTGACTTCATTTTGATTGGAAACGAGCTTGCCGTATTATTACAAGGCAAATTCATCTTTAACAATGCTGAGACAAATTCAAGTAAAATATTCTCTACCGGTATCAATTAACCCTCTAAGCCCGTCACGGCCTGTACATGTATAGCCTCAGATTCCCCGAGTAGTGACAATCAATTCCTTGAACAGAACATTTGGGAGCGACTTTCTAACAGTCAATGAAAACCTAGATTGCTTACGCACTTTTGAACATTATATGCACTTTTCACATCAAATAAATGATCTTTTAAGTTTACAAATCTTTTCCACAGGATAACTATTTACGTTAATTCATAAAAGCTTCACAGTTAATTGCCATGCAACAATGTTCATCAATCATCATTCATGCTCTAATGATGGTCCACTATTCGATGCGCTAAGGAGAAATTTAATCTGCAAGATACAAGAATCGTTCAACATGAAATATGTGTATAAATAATTAATGAAAGGACGATGAACTATGTATAACCTTGCTCTACTTTCCTTTCTTCAGTTTTTTGCATGTAATAAAACTTTATTTAATCTTAACTTTGTGCATAGTGTATGTCAAGACCCACTGCTAAAAGGTACAAAAGGAATTTTGAAAAGTTAAATAAAAAATTACCTAAATTTACACGCGATTGTTTGTTACCGAAACGTTTAGAAACTTTTTGTGGTGCACCTTATTTAAAAATTCGATGCCGCAGAACTTTAATACGTATCCATTCTAGAGATAGATGCCCGTAACCTAATTGCCATATTACGGAATAAAACGAATCATAGTGTTACTCGTCACCCTTTAAGTTTAGTATTTTAAGCTCAATGTCCCGGTGTAATTGCGACAGGTAGAGAATTTTGAGTATTACCATCCTACTGGTATAATTTACTAGCCACATTACCAGCGTAACGGTGAAAATATGAGGAGCGTTCCCACAAATGATTTTTTATATTGCTTTAATAATCATAATGCTCGCAAGTCTATATACTAAACTTAGCCATATGTTTCCACTGTATAGGAATGGATTAGGATCAGACGGCTGATCTTGGAAAAAACTGCTTGTTTCGAAGTCGATGTTCCGGACGTCAGTTACACCAACCAATAAATGAAAGCACGCACACCACACATGCACAAATTCACGCGCGACATCCACTTTCCTATATACACCCCCCCATTTCACCAAAACACACACACACAGACCATCCACACGCACACCATACTCTCATGCCCAAACAGTGTCTTTATACGCACGTTGGTCCACGTGGATTGGACTGCCGACTCATGATCCAAAGTTGTGGGTTCGAGACCCGCTGTGGCCAATGTGTTGTGCACTTGGGCAAGGCACTTTACCACTTGCTTCGTCGACCCAGCCTATATCGGGTAGCTGTTATGGGATATTTACAATTCTAAGTCCTGATAGGATTTTGCGCTTGGCCAGCTGCCGGCCCCTCGATGAGCGAAATGATTGTGACGATTCCGGACGGCCAGCAGGGCGAATCCAGCGTAATAATAATAGGCAAACAGCGCTGTGATCTTGATGAATGGCGCTTTATAAACCAATATAATTATATATTATTATTATTATTATATTATTATTATCCACTCACTAAGATCAATTAATCAATGTGAAAATAAACCAAAGGGGGGAAATTATGCATTTCACAAAAACAGTAGAAAATGGTTACTTGGACAAAAATGTTGTTAGTGGTGAAACCCAAACCTTGACAATTGTCAACCAGCATTGGAATGATCGATCCGAACTTGCATTGGAAACCACATTATTTGGTGGCCATTCTCGTATACCGTGCAGTCGTGCAGATATGATTATCCATATAGGGGAGAAGATCCAAGTCTAAAACGCACTGAACCGGAAAAAAGTTGAGTAAAATATAGGATTTTTGGATAAAATGAAAGATAAATATTTTGAATTAAGTCTCCCCAAAAGTTTTTTACAAGGTTTTAACTTACCATTTTAAACCCATAGGCTGATAAATAAAATTTGCATATATTTTTAAACACTTAGTACTGTACTAAAAGCTGCTCTAATCTTAAGGACGGAAGTATTTTCAACATGCGATTTGACTTGTTGCCTTGAGCCAATATTCACGAAATTCAAAAGACCTACCTTTTATTTGCAAAAAATCCATCGCTCTTGGTCGAATATTTGCATAATTTTTCCTGAATTTATCGATTTTTCTAGAAATTACCTCACATTTTCCATCCTAAAACATAATTAAATGTTTGTTATGTGTTGTGTTGTTGTTAAATTGACTTGCAACCCTAATTGTCATAAACTATGACTCTAATGTCTTTACAGTCAAGTTTAACCTCCCTGCGATCAATTTGTTCAGTAAGTTACCAAATCAAAACGCCAGTCCAAATCAATGATTCAACGCGCTGCATTGGGATGCGACAATAGTAATTGATGAAGAGTTAAGGGGTTTAAGCCACCATGGGGAAAAATCAGCACTGGTCCCCCGTCTCTTGTGAGTTCGTATGCAATGCAGCAGAAACACAAACACACGTAATGCGCGAATATCTGTTGTGCCAGTCATGTTGAATGGAAATTCATTTATTTTTTAGTTAGGCAATGTAATATCATCGACGAAATAAAATATTATTAAGATGCTCAGTATGAGACTATTTCTTTAATATCATTCAATTTACTTTTTTTTTTTAATTTAACAGTTATTTCAGACACATATTCACGAATCCCCTATGCTAGTAGTTTCCATTCGCGTTGTTTGTGGCATCATTTGAAAAAAAAAATAGATTCTCCGTTTTTAGCTTCTCCGCAATTTATGAGCTACTAACAATTTATATTTCGCCATTTTGAAAAATTTAGGAATTAAATTTGTCCTAGTAAAAATGCAGTTCAGAAAAGAGAAGTGGTAGAAATGTTTCCACGTTGGTAGATATTTGTTTCCCACACTTGATCAAAAACGAGTTTTCATAAAATTAATTTTATTTTTAAAAAACAGCAAAATACACTGCAAACTGACAGCATAAGGTAAGAGCAAAATCTGGAAACAAATGAAAAACGTAATGAGTGAAAAAAAAAGGACAAAAAAAATTTTATGTAAACTTATGTCCAATTTCAAGACCTGTTTTTATAGGGATCTCTTCAAATTCCATATAAAAATACGAGTTTCAGTCAAATTTCCGTATTTTAACAGCACAATGTAATAATTTGATCTAAAATATTTAAACAAAACGGGGTGGGTATAACGCACCGTAAAACATGGTGGACATTTGTGGATAGCCTATTAAGTTTTCAAGTGTTCTTCAGTGCAATGGTGTTTAATTTCAGTGAAAATGTTGGCTGACGTACGTAATTTTAAGGAAGATGGTTGTACTCATATTAACTGTGATATAGCGCATGTTAAAAGTTGTGGTTTTAGTCAGTAGATTATTGCCACAAATTCACCTCTGTAGGGAACTGCCAAATAAACTATTTTAATTATTTTGTATATAATTTATTTTTACCAAGTATATATACGTTAATACCGTGACTAGTTAATGACTGAACCTAATTAAAGTGAAGTATGATTTCTTTGTTGTTTTGTTGCTTTCTTTTGTAAATATTCCTCTTTAAATGTTTTCATTTCATTCATTATATAAATTATATATGGTTTCCCGTTAGTTTAAAGCATTTTTCATGTATTTCATATCTGTTAAGGTTTTCGTCCAAGAAAACGGAAAAAAGCGTGGTTTTTGTTTAAACCAATTTCGTCTTTGCTTCCATTATATAAACGTTGATCAATAAAAATTAAACTATATTTTCACACATTTTCACAAGATCAGTTTAAATTTGTCGTGTCCATGCCCATCATCGAAGGACAAGCAATTTGTCGTCTTGCCGTTATATTAAATTTCACTTTTAGCGCAGTACATTTAGTCTCGTGCGCTGTTCCGTTTAAGCCATGACTGAAAGCTAGTCCTGTAACATCAGAACAAAATCTTGTTAAATTTCGTGTTTTCCTTTGGTCTATATACCGAACACAAAAAATAAGATACAAAATTAAGAAATCAAAAATAAATAAAGAAAATACAAAAAAATGATATAAAAAAGTAAACTACAGAACATGAGGGTGAAATAAAAGAAAAAAACGAGGTGACAGTAAAGGAAGAAAAAATGAGGAAAGAAAGAAAAATGAGGTGGAGAAAAGAAAAAGGAGTGAAAGAATGAAGAAAAATGAGAAGAACGAAGGATAGATAGGTAGATTAATAAATTTTAATGATGTATAGGATAAACTATCAGCATGGGCCTATGCATTACACCAACACGAGACGAAATACACTGAAGAGTATAAGGAAATTAAGACCCAAAGGCGAAATTAAATTTGACATTCAGAGTGGGCCATGGAAGAGACGAAATTAAATGATCTTAAAAAAACTTAACGAGATATGAAAAATATAACTACAAATGTTTTTAAACTAACATGGGAAAACCATACAATTGAAAGCAAGAACGTAATGATGATGAGGGTTCACGTACAGATATGTGGTTTCTTATGCACTTCGAAACAAGCAACGCTTCCGATTTAGGAGAACCATTTAAACTGACGGGTTTTGGAAAGTTTGTGTGATAATAAACAGTACTTATGATGTTTGCTAACATATATTAGTCATCGGAATGCTAAATTATTTTACGTGTATAATTTTTTAACACACTAAAAACACCTTGTCAAACTATCACCGCGAAAAACTAACTGGGGTTAAAAATATGACAAATGGTCATTTACACTTTTTACCACAAAGTGGTTAAATTTTAACCGCCTTAAAATAACGAGTTCCGCTGTTTGTAAATGTGAAAAGAGAGGAAAACAGTGATTCTGATTTGCTTATATTTCAATATAAACAGGATGAACTTCGTATTTGCTCCTTTACGAAATTAGAAATTTTCAACATTTTATACAAGAAACATTTTCAGCTTAATCCTCTCAGTGGGGTTATTTTTTATGGACAGCTTGACATCAGGGGCAAAAAAATCAGTCGATTTTAGGGACACCTGATATGTGAAATCTCTCATTGCACCTGTAAATTAGAAAACCTAACGCACTCCCATATACACTTAAATCAGTGATGAGCAGAGGGAGCTCACTCGAATAATTTGTCCAACTTTTGACAAATCGATCAAATTTATTAAAATTTGATGATTTTGATACCAATTATTAGTTTGAAAAATGACAATATTCTAATTAAATTGAGATTTGTTCTCCATTTAATTTTCAAAACCATTTCGAAGATAGAGTGACTATTTTCTTTTAAAGGTGAACGAAAAAGATTTCCACTATCGATCATGTGTCGTTAGAAATAATGAAATCACTGATTTTCGTTTGTACAAATGTAAAGTGAATTCCCTAATTAATATCCCCCATTTATTTTTGGAAAGGATTACGCTTATGCTTTAGTTACAAACATTGTTGAAATTTGTAATTCTTTGGCAGGCAAAATACGAAATTCGACCTATGATTAGTATGGTTATATTTTTTAAAATATTGAGCATTTTGAACATATAATATTGGATGCTTGGATTTTTTTTTTTTATCATAAAAAAGATTCAATCGAGCGATTATCAATAGCACTCTTCCACAAGGTCACTAAATCAGAACAGTATGAATAGCATTCATTCTTTATTTAACGAAAATACGTCTTCTTAATAATAAAATTACAAAAATAACGGAATTTTTTTTTAAAGTTGTTAACATGTATTCTATTCAAGGCGGCACATTCAAATCCTAGACGACAAAAGCTGCATTATAATACACCACCTGTTCAGGGCACCAGGCTGTATGGACGGCTGACCGCGGCTGGGTTTTAACGTCAAAATAGTCTTTTCTCTTTATTGACACGTAGCATTATGATGATAATGGATAAATGTTGCGGCCCACACCCCCACCCGTGGTATTGAAAGCAACACAGGCTGCTTGTCCCATGTGTATCTTGAAACGCAATTTCAACCACCAAATAACAGCCTGTATATTTGTAATAATATAACTCATTTGTTTATGAATCAAACTGTACTGCTGCGGGTGGTGGTATATTAGTTAATAGAAACATTTGACAGTCAAATTTCCACGTGATTGATGATGTTGTGACGATGAAAGCATAAAAACACAAGTGTCAAGTTGTTTAAGAAATCAAAATTTGCATAATTATATTCAAAAATACCCACCTGAAAACAACATTGTAATGAACAAACACGTGTGGTATTAGATACATCACTCACTTGCCTTCAATAAAACAAACAAAAATAACAACGATTACAATTATTTATATTGTGGTTACAACCCGGAAAAAAGAAATATCGTGTGGCAAACACCAAAAATGCATGGGCCCACACATTTTATGTTAATTAGGTCATAACTCCGATATCCTTATAAGCGATCTACTGCTGATAGCAAATTCTTACCAACTATCTACTGCAGATACCGATATCCATAGAAGCTATCTACTGCTGTGTAGCAATATTCTTACAATATCTACGTGCAGGATACGAGATCAATATCAGCGATCTAATGCTGATAGCAATTTCTTCCCAATATCTAATGAGATACCGATCCATCAGCAGCTATACTAATGCTGATAGCCAATTATTCTTACCAACTTTCTACAGCAGATAACGCTGCATCCATAGCAGCGATTCTAGGATGATAGCAATATCCTTACCAACTATCTACTGCTGATACCCAATATCCATAGCAGTATCTATGCTAACAATATTCTACCAACAGATCTACGGTCAGCTACCGTTTTCCATAGCAGCTATATACTGCTGACAGCAATATTCTTACCAACATTATTACGGATACTCGATTATCCATGCAGCATTACTGCTGATTTAGCAATATGTCTTAACAACTATTCTACTGCAGATCCGAATCCATTAGCAGCTATCTACTGTGATTAGCAATATTCGTACGCAATCTATCTACCTGCAGAATACCGATATCCATAGAAGCTATCTATGCTGGATAGCAATGATTCTTACCAACCTATCTACTGCAGATACCGATTATCCATAGCAGCTCTACTGTGATAGCAATATTCTACCAACTTTTCTATCTGCAGATAAACCCCGGTATCCATAGCCGCTTATCTACTGCTGATAGCAATATCCTTACCAACTATATCTAATGCTGATCAATCCATAGCAGCTATCTACTGCTACAATATTCTTACCAACTATCTACTGCAGATACCGACATCCATAGCAGCTATCTATTGCCGATAGCAATATTCTTACCAACTATTATACGGCTACCGATATCCATAGCCAGCTAATATAGTACTACTACTACTAACACTAATCAAGGTTTATTTAATATCATCGTGCCCTGTAAGCCAAATTGCTAGAGACTTTATATAATCTTAATAATTACTAGAGAGAGACAATGCAATAGAGGCAGGAGAGCTTTAAAACAAGCGCATATTGCAACATTCAAACACACTATACGAAACACACCGAATGGTATAGTGCAAGCTTTCATGGTTCCTTTGTCCATTTCAAATCGTCGGCTGCTGAATGCAAGAACAACGTAAATGGAGTTTTTGTTGTGAATTTTGAATAGGAGGTATTCTCCACATAAGTTTAAAACATGTGTGAATATAATATAAGTGATTAAAAAGTTAAAAAAAGAAGAGAACGATGTGCAATGCGCTTTGTTCCGCTAATGCAAGACCAACGTAGTTGGCACTTCGTGGTCTTGCATTGAACATTGGTCCCTTTTCATGATTTTAATACCCTACTTCTACGCTATAGCGGTGGTGTCTTTGTTTTTGCATAAAAGGAACGTAAAAATGGCAATGGACAATTACATAAAAAGTCATTTGACACCAGAGAAGGGGGGTTTTGGTAGGGAGCGAAAACACCCCCTTGTAGACGAGAGTAATCGAAATTTTCACCAATGTAGATAGTATTCCTTTCCGTCTACCCCTCCACTCCTACTATTTTCTTGATCTTCCATTTCTTTCTCCATCTCTTTCTTCCATCCCCTCCTATTTTTCTCCTCATTTTTCTCTCCTCTCTCGCTCCTCCTCCTTCACCTCCTCTCACCCCATCCTCCTCACTTCAAAAAACATGGTGAAAAGAAGTAGGGTATAACCATGTAAATACTTTTTGCATCCAATGAATAAACACTTAGTGTCAATACCTTAACCGTATTTATACTTTAAACAGTTTAGCTACAATGGTTTTTAGATCAGACTATTAAACATATTAGACAAAGTTGTAGAACGTTTTGCAAATACTTGTTTAAATCCTAATCACTGTTTTAATACGCCCCTCCTTTTTTCCTTTCTTTTTCGTTCTTTATTTTGTTTGTCCTTCCTTTTTTACATCTTCATACCATCTAGTGCTGATAGCAATATTCTTACCAACTATCTACTGTAGATAACCGAGATCCTAGCATCTATCGACGGCTGATAGCATAGTCTTACCAATTATCTACTGCAGATACCGATATCCATACAGCTATGACTGTCTGATATCAAGATTTCTTACCAACTATCTACTACAGATACCGATATCCATAGCCGATCTACTGGCTGATAGTCAATTCTTACCAACTTTCAACTGCTGATAGCAATATCCTACAACCGATCTATGCTGAATACGATATCCATCAGCTATCTACTGCTGAATAGCAATTTCTTACCAACTATCTACTGCTGATATCGAGTCCATAGTCAGCTATCTACTGCCTGATAGCATATTCTTACCAACTATCGGTACTGCTGAACCGATATTAATAGCAGCTATCTACTGGCGATAGCATCTTCTTATCAACTATCTACTGCTGATAGCAATATTCTTATCAACTATCTACTGCAGATACCGAATCCATAGCATCTATCTACTGCTGATAGCAATAAATCTACAAACTATTCTACTGCGTACGATATTATAGTCTCTATCTAACTGCTGGATAGCAATAGCTTATCAACTATCTACTGCTGATAGCAATATCTTATCAATCATCTACTGCGATACTCGATACCTAGCCGCTATCACGGCTGATAGCATATTCCTTACCAACTATCTACTGCTGATACCTGTTAACAAGAACCTGAAAAACAGGCATTTGACTGGCAGCTGGGACTCACTGCATGCAGAACGTAAAATAACGGAGCCGTTAAAAATAGAAACCATTGCAGGAACGTAAAATAACGGCGTAAAATCTCAGCTTCAAACGTGTTTTGTTGTTTTTTACTTGGTAAAACAATATTAAGAATTTAACATGTTATTACACTCCTCTGGACCAGTTCACGTTGTAGCTATGCATCATACAAACGTTTGTATTTACCACGTCGGTTGTTAAAACGTTATAGTTCAGGCAACCAATTTTGAGAAAAAAAAGGCAATAAACAAGGGAAAACGGGAAGAAATAAAGAATTTGTATTAATTAAAAAAAATTATACACTTTATTTTATATGGTAATGTACCAATTCTAATGTCACCATACTTACGCACCATTTGAATAAACTTAATACATGTACCATTACATAGATTGGAACTATGGCCTTAAGATTAGAAGTCCTAAACATTATCCACTACACTGCATGACTTACTGATGGCAGATTAAAATTAAATATATATATGTAGTATATATTTTTTTAGCCCTGTTATTTACATATTTTCTTTTTCTGCTTCCAAATTGTAATTTGTAATAATTTTCATCAATTGGGGTTTACCGTAATTTTAAAATGTAAAGTCTGGTAAAATTAGGACATTTTAACAGTGTAGCAATTTCGTACATCTAGCTATCTACTTGTGTGTAGTGGTTCCTGGCCTCTGATGCAAAAGGTCCTGTTTGGACCCTGGGGAAACCAACAACTTACTCGGGGATTCTGTTCTTAGCGGGACTCGGTGGTCCTAGGATGGCATTGGTAAGATTTCTATATCCTAACATTATCAAGATTTCGCGGAATTGGGTCAACGAACGATAAATCCTAGTTTCTTTTGAAAGTGCGATGTAAGCCGTCGGTCACATGTATAGAGATTAATACTTGTAAATGTTATCGTACTCAGTTTTCTAAAAGAGTTCGGTGTTAATTCCCTGTGCTTTCCCAATCCGTACCGGTGATACACGCGATTAGAGCGTCATGATTTATAGTACCAAGTTTCCATCTATTCGTAACTTTCTTACCCAAACATGCCGAGGTCCAAACTACCTCACAAGAAATTCTAACAATTACAATGTAACCAAAAATTAAAAGAAATTCCCTGATTAAACGGTCAGAACATCTGGCCGTACTTCTCTGGACTTCTTTTGAATCAAATCTGCAGCATTTCAGGGATCGTTTGAAGTCAAAACTTATATCATCTCATGAAGGACAAATGAACATTTGGGAGCAGTGTCTTGTGTGTTTGTTAGTCATTGCCTCGGCCCCTTTGTGCCTTTGTGTGTATAATGGGTAAGGTAATATTTTAGGGGAGGGCCCACTTCTGCAGGCCTTTCGGTCTCCTCCACCATAGTCAGAGTTTTTGTGTGAATTTTATTTTAATAATAATTTTAAATCAATTGAATTATGATTATGATTATCTTAATTTATTATGATATTGTGTTTTCGATTGTATGCTTCACATTTTTAAGTTTTTAGCACTATTCCTTATAATCCGTGTATAATCAACTCTTCAGTAGCATGGAGGACAGACAGTCCTCTTACTAGAACAGCTATTATGATTTATGGACCACAATGACCATCAGGCTTCCTTTATGGTTTCCTTGGGGTTTTTCAGCATCTTCAGGAACAACTTTAACAGTTCATCATAATAACATAACATATCCCTGAAAACATTTAATGTGTTTACACAACATTAGGCTAACTAAAAAAACGAGCTAGATATGGGTGTTTTCTGGTTCTCCCTTTAAAAAATAACTTCTTAATAAGGCAACTTGTATTTTACTTTAACAATGTTTTTTCAGCTCAAGGCATTGGCCATACCACTGAGGAGTGTTTTACCTTACAGATCACAACGTCAATCGTTTCCAAGTTATTTACATAGGCCTCTTTGGCCCAAATCATCTAAATCACAAATAACGTTATTTTTACCTCACAAGAGGGTGTGAACAATAATCAATAGTTCAGTCTTCTGATTTTAAGACTAAATAGATAAATTTGGCAACTCTTTGTTGAATTCCTTTTCCTCGCCTCACTTCTCCTTAATTATTTGAAAGAATATGAAGAGGTCATCTATGTAATGGGGAAGAGGCAGCTACTCTTAGACCATTATAATATTGGCGCATCAGAAGAAAATGGTATTCATTTTCTATATGGCATTTAGAAATCGCAAGATAGGTCCAGTCGGGCCCCAATGGCAATTCTGATTTTTTTAGCTTTTTATTCATACCTACCGTGTTGGATCCTTTTAAAATGCATTATTGTTTACTTCAATACCATAAATGTTACGCAACTTGTTTACCGAGTTATTGTGTTATTTGGTGAACAATAGAATACAAACGAATCGGTGCATTCTGTTTCTCAATACTCACTATCAGATCACCCTTAATCGTGTTACATATATTGGAATTAGCGCTGCGCGTGTGAGGACAGGATACGAACCCGCAGCTTCGTGAAATCCCATCAAGTAAACATGTTTGCTTTTGTCTAGAACGTTATTTTAAAAAATCTTTAAAGTCAATATCTGAATGTTTTGATGTAGGTCCAATAAAATAAGATGTTATACCCCTTAGGGCCACTTGTATTTTCCAAGGTGATATCAGAAACGCCCATGTGGGGTTGGTTTTTTGAGATCACGTGATGTACTTGCGTAGATTGTTTAGGGTCTCAAAATTCTCTAAAATACATAGTAGGGTATCTCTTTTCCACTGTCGAAATTACTTGTCTATGGTTGACATTTTAAAAACTTACGCAGTCCATGTGAAAATACTCTGATATAGGGTTGAAATTGTGTAGTTTTACAGTTTGTAAACTGGACTCAAAACATTTACCATAGCACTGCCTGAATTGCTCGGGGTTGGTTAGCCACACTTTGGGATCATCTTCTGGCAGGGCGGGACGTGGGATTTGATGGCGGCTTCAAATTCAGAAAAACAGGTGGCCGAAGCTATTAATGTGCTGTGGACCAATGGCCCTGTTAAATCATTTGGCCTATAGAAGGGTTTTTGTTCGGGCACGAAGAACCACGACCATTTGGTAGACTGAGAGTAATCAATTTTCAAAACCACGTAGGATATTATATTCTTTCGTTGTACTCCGCCTTCCTGGTCCACTCTTTCCTCACCCCTCCTTCTTGATCCTTCCATTCTTTCTCCTTCCCTTCTTTCCCAATCCACTCCGGGCCCTCATTTTGCTCCTCCTCTTTCTTCTCTACTCCTTCTCCTCCTCCTTCACCTCCTCTTTCCCCATCCTCCTCACTGAAAAAAGTTTAGAAATGTGGTGAAAAGAAGTGTTTCGGTATAACCATGTCAAAGTTCTAAACACTTTGCATCAAATGAATATAAACTTGGTGTCAAATACCTTAACGGTTGACTCAGAAATTTCGAAATATAACTTTTTTGTGTATTGATTAAAAATAGTCAACTAGAACTAAAGATAGTCACCTAAAAGGTTCAATTCCAAAGTTTGAGATGAATCTGATTTTTCATTTTACTGTAGTAAACATTTATGTGTAGTATAAGAGCGCCATAGGATACTGTGTATAATAAATTCCGGTTGTAACAAAGTTGTGATTTTGAATGTGAAGGACTTCGAATTGACTAGATATTCACACAGTGATTAGTACATGACAATGTTTTGTATAGGAACCATACGATTTGTTTTAAAGTTGAGGGCCCCTCCTTGAGACCTCTCTGAGTCGCCTTAACATATTTGGACTCAACCTATTAGCTCACAGGTAGGCCCCTTAAACATTTTCGACAAAGTGCTTAAGCACGTGGTGCAAATAGTGTAAAAAGTCAGGATTTAAAAATCCTGGGGTCGCGTTCGCGAACCCCAATGTGCGTAACCCTACTCATGCGTATGTCCTGCAAATAGACCTTTTCATACCATTTACAAAGAGCTTTGGATAAGTTGATCAACTCAGGCATGACATGTCGACAAGTATGCACGTAGATTTCGACAGAGTTTTCGCGGACGAACCCTGATCACTGTTTACAGCAGTTCCTTCCTTCGCTTTTTACTTTCACCTATCTTTTTCGGTTCTTCTCCTTTTTACTTGTTTACTTTTTTTTCCTTTTGCATCTTCTTCATACCATTTTGAAATGGGGCTGCAATTATCAGGACTTGCGCCTTCTTTAGAATCACTTCCCACAGTGATCATCAAGTCATGCTGCTCACAACGTTCATATTTTGTCTTTTTCGTTTATCACTAATTTTAATTATCATTTGCTTTTCTTCTTTACGACATTCTCATATCTTCCATACCTCTGCTCTTCCACCTTTATATACCATTTCTTATGTCATATCCTTTCTCTCAATATGTCCTCTTTTCATTTCTCCGGCCAAATGGATTCCTAATATATATTCAAGCTTATTTACTGTTTACTCACTCCAGACTGATCTCCACGTCTAGAAAGAGAGACAAGCTGGGACTAGGACAACGTATCTTACGACTGTCCCAAAAAAACTATACAATCAAAGATTAATTTTGGCCAACATTAAGTTTATCTTCACTTGAGTTTTACTGATTCTTTTTAATGAGTGTTCCAGCTTTTCATGAGATTTTTAGTTGGGTAATTTGGGGGTGTGGTTTCAGGAGTTTATGGCTAATTATTCTAGACAGTTGAAAAACCCTGTTGGGCCAGTTTCGCTTCCTGATATCAACAAAGTTTGCCATTGAAAATCACCTTCATGACATTCTGTTAAGTTGGAATTTAAAATAAAAAATAGGTATAAAGTGCTGCTTCAGTGTGAATATACTAAATTTATAACTTTAATAATGTCCATTGCTAATAAATACATGTAGCAATTTGGAGAATTCATTCCAACCCAGTCTTGTCTCGCTTTACCCACGTTTCACCGAAATGCCGAACCATAAAACACCATTGTTGACAGTCAACTGAGACATTTGACCCACAACCATCCTTTACTTTATTGCTCTTTGTTTGGAAACCTGCTTTCTTCATCATAACCTCACTGTCATTTTGAGGCAGTGGGGAATAGGGGAAGGGTAAATTGTCCCTCACTAGAGCGTTGTCCACACATTGTCCCTCAACAGACTTGTAGACTGCCCGTGTAGGACTGTTCCATTGTTTCAGCAGTCAAATACCCAAATTTCCATGAATTTCAATGATTATTGTCCCCCTCGAGTGAGTCGCTCATTTCACCCACAACATTATAATTTCTGGTGCTTTCACTGAAAAATAATATTGATTAGTTCATGCATGATAATACATTCACTCTGATCTGTAACCCTAGTCTTTTGTATTGAAAAGGATTTAATTCACAAATTATTCACGACTTATACCTTTAGTTTCTTGAACTTTCAGGTGAAACTGGGCCCAAGTGGTAATTTTATCCTTGTGTTTTCATCCTAACAGATCTCCGCTTAGGTCCAATCAAATTGGATGGAATAAAAAGCGAGGATTTAGCTTGATCTTTTCTAACAAATACACTACAAAATATCAGGCCAAATGTCCAGTGTATATTTTTTATAATTTTTTTAGTTTGATTGTATAGTGTTTATTGGGACAGTCTGTATTTCGAGATCATATCTCTATTAGGTCTATTGAATTACGTGTACTTGACTGTCTGGTTTAACAATAGTACCACAGTAATGTGTCAACGAGACTAACGAGGAATTCAGGTAATATAACATCAAAAATACGTACGGAAAACGATTCTTTCTTTATTTTAGAAGATAGAGACTATTTTTATTATGTGAATATCAATCTTCAGTTTTTTTTCCTTCAAAATATTCGCAGATTCTTATTTATGGGTTAACTATTGGTTCCTATAGGAATTTTGTACTTATTCTATAGGAAGGCACTATAGTTCATTTTATTTTGTGTGCAAATTTTTGCTAAGAAAATCGAGATTTCATCAATATTTAGTGACTTCATTTGGATCTGGAAACGAGCTTGCATATTATTACAAGCAATCCATCTTTTAACAAAATGCTGAGACAGAATTCAAGTAAAATATTCTCTACCGGGATCAATTAACCCTCCTCAGCGTCCGTCCTAGTACCATGAATAGCCTCAGTATCCCCGAGTATGCTCAATTCCGTGAACATCGCTTTCTACGCGTCAATGAACCCCTAGATTGCTTACGCACACTTTTGACACATTCAGTGTGAGTCAATAAAAACCCGACCTTCAGGACAGATTTTTTCTTAAAGGTTAAACTTTATTTTTAGCTTAAATTTGCTTTGGTTTTTTAGGGATAAACAGGCTATCAGAAGATTTTTTATTTAGTGTCTTTCGGACTTTGGGTTTCAGAACTATGTCAATTTTGCGGAGAGACCAAAAAATTCTGTTTCTGGCCATTTTTTAGGGCCATACCATGCGGAGAGACTGACACCGACCATGCCGACGTAAACCATAACCCTAGTCTAGCAAGTTAATCCAACACATGCAATTTCATTTGGTATCAATTTCTCTTGGACAAAACATACAGTTTTGAATAAAACGGTCTATTGTGAAACATGATTATAGGTACATATCTTTCAACAAATTAAATTACCATGTTCAATCATAACGAGACAGTTATTGAAAATCACTCCATATCGATGTCTCATTCATAACATTGAAACTGCGTAAGATTTTTGTTTTACATCTCTGGGAATTATTTTGGCACAAATACAGTCATACTCAGTGTCCTTAAAATTTCGAGAACTCAAACTGAAGTTTACTGTAAATAAATGGGAATTAAAACTTAAAATTTAACAATGCACTGTTTTTCCAGCTGAATACAAAACCTTCTATGGTTTCACTTTGGCTCCCACGTTTCGTTGTAGATTAAACCATGAAATCTTGCTTATCCAAAGTAAACTGTGGTCTTACACCAGCTATCTTGACTTTCTTATTTGGGAAATTTAAATTTTTTTCACTCAGCATTTTCTTTTGTAATCTTAATCTCCGGAATATTAATTTTATAATCTTACAATCATTCACCCGCCTTCTATTGTTTAACAATAACTTGGTGTACAATCATTCTCCCGCCTTCTATTGTTTAACAATAACTTGGTGTTAAATGTTTTACTCAAATCACCGCTAAAGACCATGTTACTCTATTAAACGATGCATCTTTGTTTGGCTCAAAATCGGCCAAAGAGGATTTTTAAGTCTCTTAGCAAAATAGGCATAACTTCTTCCTCCAGAGTCCAAATGACACCAAATTAACATTTTCTGAAAGCCTGTTTATCCCTCGTTCTAACAAAAGCAAACATTTGAGCAAAATAATTCTGAAATATTTTAATTATTTTTTTATTCTGAATGTAGGGTTTTTATTGACTCACACTGTATAATGCAACTTTTCATCAAATAAATATCTTTTAAGTTTTACAAAGCTGTTTGCCAAAGGGAATACGATTTACGTTAATTCATAAAAGCTTCAGTTACATTGCCATGGCAACAATGTTATCCATATCATCATTCATGCTCTAACGATGGTCCACTAGTCGATGCTCTAAGGAGAAATTTAATCTTCAAGATACAAGATAATAATTTCATTGAAATATGTGTATAATATAATGATAAGGACGGATGAACTAATGTATAACCTTGCTCTACTTTCATTCATTTTTCTGCATGCAATAAAACTTACATGCTGTAACTTTGTGCAAAGTTGTATGAAAAAGATCACTGCTAGTGCTTAAAGGTACTTGTTCCGATTTTTGTCTATTGTGTTCTCTACTTGATATGGGAGCTTGATACTTGTATACGCTGACCAACAATTACCGTCGGAAACAAACTTGCGGTTTTTGATGCTAGACGCGATAATGCATAGTGCAACGCCCTATTGACTACTGTGCTAATATTGATGGTTAACCATTAAAACGGTATTTTTTGTCAGTATCTTGGGAAAGAAATGGATTTGGAATCTGATATTTCAGGAGGACAATGAGAAAAATATGGCCTTTCATCTGATATCAAAATTGATACTACTTCCGGTTAAATCAGGGGGGTTCCAAAGACGATCGCAACAAGCACCTTTGAGGGTACAAAAGGAGATTTTGTGAGCATAAAAAATTACCTAAAATTACACGTGATTGTTTGTACCGAGAACGTTTTAGAAGACTTTTATGGGGGGTACCTTTTAAAAATTCTGTCCACAGAAGTTAATCAATACCTATCAATTCTTAAGGCCAATGGCTGGTCTAATTACAAAATTCATTTGTGACAAGTAGAGAGTTTTGAGCATTACCATAACCGGCCACCTTACCAGCGTAACGGTGAAAAATATCTTTCATTTGAGGGCGCTCAAATGATTTTATTGCTTTAATAATCATAATGCTTGCAAGTCTATACACAAAATTTAGCCTTATGTTTCGCTACATGGTCTAAGGCTCTCAGACAGCCGATTCTCGGAAAACCGGTGTTTCGAACAGTCGAGATTCTCCCTGGACGTAACGTTACACAACGCACATTACCATATCCATGAAGCACGCACACAGGCATGCTCAAATTCACGCTCGCTCGCATATCCACCTATGCACTAAATTTCACACATACACACACACACCACCCACACACACACACACAAACAAAAAACACACAAACAAACAAAACCTACTCTGCTCTATGCACGCAAATCAGCGTCTTTCTACTCGCATTCCTAAAGGCACCCATCCGACCAAAGGCAATGCACAAATCGCGCTGCGCTTGACGATGCACACCATACACAGGCGCACACACACGCAACATAGTACACAAATACGAGTGAGTTTTCCGAATCGTGACATTTTTATAGATTAAAATTCGACTCTGAGAGGGAATCCCGGCAGCAACAACGAATGCTTGTCAATCACCAATCTGATTGATGCGTCAAATTGAACAAAACGCATAATATTGATATAACTGTGCACTAAATCAATAAAATAATGATCATACTCTCAATATCCTCTAATTATGAAGAGTTCAACTGTCTACATAATAAATGTAGTCTTTAGTGAAGGCTGGAGTCCTCATTTATATTGCACTTATAATTACTAAATAATCTTATTACACTTATGAGGGAGGGTTTAGTCACCAACTATGAGGGAGGTTTAACTCATCCAATCTGGATTCTAGTGAAGGCTGACTGAAACATTCACTATTTATTATGCAATATGAGGGAGGTTTAACTCCTCCTTATTACACTTATGAGGGAGGTTTAACTCATCCAATTTTGAGAGCCGGTTAACTCATCCTAGTGCCCATATGAGGGAGGTTAAATCATCCAACTTATGAAGTAGGTATAACTCATCCAAACTGGCCCTTTAGGTAAGGCTGCGAATCATACACTATTTCTATTTTTTCACTTATGAGGGAGTTTAACTCATCATTATTGCACTTTGGGGAACCAGGGGGTTAAAAAACCTCATCAATTAGGAGGGAGGTTTAAATCATCCTTATTGCACTTATAAGGGAGGGTTAAACTCATCCTAACTTATAGGAGGTATTAACTCATCCAAACTGCCTTTAGTGAAGGCTGAAATCAACATCTTC
>JAMKCH010025222.1:0-19350 GCA_023653785.1 Ophioderma brevispina
GGTAAATAAACATACAAAAAACAGAGACAAACAACAAAATAAACAATATCTAAGCTAACAAACACTTAACGGGAAAACGGGATACGCGAATTTGGAAGACGGAGAGACTTATCAACATGTCTTGCTGAGGTAGTACTAATAATTTCATATGCAGGAAGCAGAGAAAAAGGAGGATAGGTTGAGAAACGGTAGGAAGCGAGATAGAATAGGAGAAGGAAAAGGTGAGAGAAATAAGGACTTGGGGAAAACGTAAAAAGATGTACTGGTTGATAAAATGTTTTTTTCAGTTGAGCTTTAAAAGTATTTTTGTTTGTGATGTTGTATGGCTTTTGGAAGATCATTCCAAATATTTGCGCCGTGATACCCGACTAAGTGGCTTTTCAGAGGAGATTTTGGGAGGGGAAGATGACGTTTGTCGGCTTGTCTGGTGTTCTAGTTGGATTTGTCTGTTTGTGGTAAATAATTTTGTGCATTTTCATCAACAGTAACTGCATTCAGGAACATTGAGGTGAATGTGTTTTTTGGAAGGTGTTTTGTTAATATGGGTACGTGAGGGTGGATTTTGTTAGCTAAGTTTTGCCCAGGTTAGTGAATTGGTCGTTGAATGCGTTAGCTATTCAAGCGTGTCAGTTATCTGCTTATTTTATGATGAAAAGGTCGGGGATTTTGTTTTAGTGGATCCCTTCCTACCTAGAATTTGTTTTTGTTGAGGAATTCCAGTTTTTGGGTGAGATCATTTTTAGTTTCTGAATTTGTCCTGTGTTGTGTTATTTTCTTGGCAATACGAATAGAGTGAGTTAATTTGTTTTTTGATTGTTTGTAATTATTGTTGTTTGTTGCTGTTGTGTTTTTTTCTTCAGTATGTTTTATATAGGCCGTGCTTGTGTTTGGACTTGGAAATTGCTGTTTGTCACCAGGGGCTGTTTTCTGGTTAGATTTTTTAGGGTCTTTCTTTTGCAAGGGGAATGATTAGTTTAATGTTTCGTATAAGTTTTAATGAAGTTGCTGTACGCTAGTGTTGGTCCTTTTCTGTGAGTATATTTCTCCATGATTCAAGTGTGAGTCTAAACGGTGAAATGTTGCGAATGTGTAAAATTCTTTCTGTAGTCACGTTTAGTGCTTTGTTGTTTTTGTGGCATACTTATGCTTAAGTGAGTAATGAGGACTATGGGGAAGTGATCTGGTAGTGTCAGTGACAAATCTCCCTGGTGTGGAGTCCTGTGTCACTGGAGTTGGTGATAATGTTATCCATGAGCGGGGCTGTGTTATGCGTAATTCTTGTAGGTCTGTTTATTTTAGGGAATAAGGAGTTTTGCAAAGTGATGTTGTTGATAAATTCAATTAATGTGTGGATGATTGGAATAATTGAGAAGATGGACATTAAAGTCACCGACAATAATCTACATATCCGGTTGGTTTAAGTTAGTTTAGTGAGAAGCTGCTCGAAGCTAATGTTAAAATTTTGGAGTTTGTGTTCATGGCAGTATGTAAAAACTTCTGACAGTTTTGAGTTTGGTTCTGGTTTTGGTGTTAATGGTGAGTTCGAGAAAAGTGCTTCAAATTCTGGTTTCGGTGTTTGTGTCGATGATTTTGTATGAGAGGTATTTTGTGTATGTAGACAAAACTCCCCTTCCTCTGCCATTGAGTGCTCCTGGAATGTTCGTGTAGCCATTAAAGTGAGGTGTGATTTGGTGTCAGTAAGCATGTTTTCGAAAATGCAAACGAGAAGAGACTCGTTGAGGTGACAAGGTAGTTGGTGTTTCCTCATATGAGTTTGTTATACTACGGTACGGCATTTGAAATGGAATATGTAAACTGATCGTTGCTTGATGGTTTTATTAGGGTGTTCAGCTGTCGTCAGTGTGTGATAGGGCGGGGAGTCTGAACCAGAGTTGTTTGTGGATTTGGTGAAGGATGGGTGGTCACATGTTTGAGATTATATGGGGTCTGTGAGTAACGAATTGATGCAAAGGTATTAAGTTTGCTGATGTTCAAGTTAGTGTGGTGAAAAATTCAATAATGATGCGCGAAAGTCTTCGTCTTGATCTGATGGTAAATGGCAGTTTGTCTTAAGCTATAAGTGTTACTTTATTCAGCTTCAAGTCACAATGGTGAGAATGAAACATTAGCATAGTCAATAAGATTCTGCGAAGTATTTTGAAATTATAACAGTATCAATGTTTAATTAGGCCAGCTAGTCTACAAATGAAATTTCCTTCTCGAGAGTTTTTGGCAACACCCTAACATTCATAGTGCAACTATGTGTAAACGTATTTTTGGTCAAGTATCGCTTCTTGATGGATATAAATATTTCTTGCCCCGGTGTTTTATACATTGTGCATACGTTACGCACAGGAACTTGCATGGAATAATGGATTTGTCGCAGGGGGTAGTGAGAAACGGGATTTGAAAATGTGTAAGTGTAGAATTGTATCTATATATGTTATGGTATAGGCTTGCTGCGTATTAGGCAAAACAGTTGACGATCACTATATAGAATACGAAACTCGGTTTTAGAGTACAATCGGAACAACAATGCTGCAAATCCTGAATTTGACAGAAAATCCCCATTTCAAAACTGTTTTTTTTTAATATTATATAATATAAGGGTAATTTTGTAAATAAACCTGAAAATTTCTCGGTAGATTTTGTAAACTACTCACGTGCAAAATTGAGAAAAAAAATCATCCTCAGAAAAATCTGCTCGTTTCTTCAGCGAAAGTACATTTGTAGAAAGCAACTCGTCATGTTCACCATTTTGCGGGATCCCCTTCTACTTGTAATGAATTACATTCATGCGAATGATACTTGGGTCCGTCCTGAAAGAATTATTCGTACAGCCAGGTACAGTCGGTTTTACGTCGACATTAACCTCTCTGGCAATGGACTTCCCTGACTATATTGCAATTAAAGGATCGGTATGCAGATTCAGTCCGTGCTACAACACTGAACTCGGTGCGACTTCTACGCAACTCTCAAACTGATTTACACGAAGAAACCTTTGTAGGAGGTAGGGGTAGGAAGTCTTTTTTTTTCCGGAAGGGCCTCCCACAACAAAAATAAAACAAACCTCAAAAAACAATAAATGAGACTTTCAAAATTCTAAGGATTTTTCCCATCCAAAGATTATCAAACTCTCTAATCGTAAACTGAGTAAAAGTGAAAAAAACTCTTCTGGAAAAGGTACGAAATTTACTCCAACCCCTCCATCCAACAAACAGAAACTTGAAGTTGATATCAAAATTCACCAGAAAACTCAGATCATCGTCGGAATTTTTATTTTAATGGTGAATTGAATGATTCGATGAAGATACAATGCAAGCTGGAGATTAATGAAATAACGTATTGTTCGTAAATAAGGGTAAATTTACACCGCCAAGAATAGAGAAAAAAAAACAAAGGTTCTCGACAAATACAAATCGACTTTCTGGAAGACTATATCCTCTGGATTCACCGATTTGCAAACGGTGTAAAAGCACATCACCTCCACTGAGAAAAACGTACTTTCAAGTCTTCAAAATGATGAAAATATCATCTCAAAGAAGCCGATAAAGGCGGAGCTTTTGTAATCATGGATAAAGATTATATTGATAAAATCCAAAACATGTTAAACGATGAACATACATACAAAGAACTCAACAATAGTAATGATAAACAGATCATACAAAAATTAAGAAACCTTTGTGACAATTTAGTAGCAACCTTTCTGATCAAGAAATTGATTATTTATTGAACTTTGAATTTAAATATATAATCTTATGGATTGACCAAATCCACACCAATGTGATAAATCAAATCCAAAATTGAGATTAACTCTGAACCAGCTACATTGGTGTACCGCCGAAACACTGAAATTTCGTCATATCGTTGCCGGTCCTTCTTGTGCTACGGCACAGATCTTGCCATCTTGTTGATGAATTATTGAAACCATTCCTGAGTTTGTTCCTAATTTACGTCAAGGATGATTTTGATTTCCTTCCTCAGAAAAATTCCAGAATGTATCCAACCTAAAGGTTTTCTCGCCAGTTTTGATGTTAATAGCTTAACACCAAAATTCCCCTGCTATTGGATCAAAGCGGTTCACTTTTGGATTAAAAAACATCCCGACCTATTGCCCAAACGATTTTCAGTTGAATTTATTTCAGAAACTTAAACCATACTTCAGATACTTGTTTGTTTCAATGGTGTAAACTATAAACAGTTACTGGGGACACCATGGGAACGAATGGCCCCATTATATGCCCACTTTATTCATGGGATAATTAGAAACACTCTTGTATGATCGTATTCAGACAACTATGGTGAACAAACCAGAGCCCTTATGTTAAGACTTCACTGGCTAAGTCTTTGGATGCTTTTTTATATCTTATTTGAATGATAAATTGGTAATTTTGATAAGCATTACTAAAATTTTGAACAGTCCTACATGAACCATCAAATTTTAATCAACCTAAGCACTTCTAATTATCATTTTGATATTGATGACAATCGACTCTACTAATAAACATTCAACCGATATATTCTATAAACCAACGATACTCACCAATACCTGACTTTAGTCTTGTCACCCTCGACATTTAAAAACCAACATTCCTTTCAACCTTGGCGAGGATTTGCACATCGTATTACGAAATATTAAACACTTCAGAGACTTGAAGTACTTAAACAAATGCTCATGCAGAGACATTACCCTCTCAAGTTCGATACAATTGTAAGCATTGATAAAGCATGTAACTCAATAGAACAGACCTCTATTACGAAAACACAAAGCTGAACAATATCAAAGCATCTAACCTTCGTTCACTCACACCACCCAAAAACATCAATATGCGCAATTAGTTAATGGGTCCATCCATATGCTCAAAGAGTGATAAAATGCTTAGATTTTAAATGGACCCAAGAAATAATGAGCAGACGTCAAACGGCAAACCTAAAAAGATTACCTAACTAGAAAAAAAAAAAAAAAAGCCCTGATTTTCCAATGCAAAGTTGGTAAAAGCCAAATGTGCAAAGACACACTATGTGGTCGTGTAACATCAAAGAGTGTCAAATTTACATTTAAAACGGCATGTCTTTTCATGGATAAACAATACCATGAATTGCAAGAGTAAAAACCTTGTTTATGTGATTACATTCAACGGTTTGTCAGGGACATTATATTGGACAAACGGGTATCAACTTAACACCGTATCAGATCATAAACAACAGATACGAGATCCTAGTACACTCCAAATCAGACTAAGTCAACACATCGACGAATGTATAGAAATTCTAAATGTATGCAGCAATTTTCGTAGTTTCCAATATACAAATTTCACAGTAATGACAAATAAAGCGCCTTGTATGGAAAGTCGCTTAATTGAGATATTCAAACCAAAATTAATAGTGTTTGATCCGTTTTATTATAAAACACGGTTGTTTTAATTAGCTTTAAATTAAAGACTTTTTTGTCATTAACGACGGCGACTTGGTATGCGTAAATGCACATACGCGTGCGTACAAATTAAACGCAAAATGCGCAAACAAGCACACCACGCGCGCGCGTACACTATGCGATAATTCCTTTTGTAAAACATTCGCATCTGAAAGTAATAAATGAACCTGCAGTCATGTATTTTTCTGTGTTATAATCCATTTATTTGACTTTTAAATTATATAATCGAGTGTTGAAGAACTTTTTGAACATTTTTGACTATATATCTATATATATAATCTATATATATATATATATATATATATATCTATATATATAAATATAATATATATTATCTATATATATCTATATATATCTATTTACTTAACAGATACAATTGCAGAAATGCAGGGTAGTCCAACAAATTCTATTTTAAATTCTGCTGAGTTTGGCAAACAGGATAATGGAAAAAATCTACCCGTATTTCCAACCCTTTTTTAAAGCAAAGTTAGCATTTTAAAATTGGAGCTTTTAACTAGCTGTAATGGCCCAGATATATCCTCTAATCCCTTTATCTTTACGCCTGCGTTTCTGATATTATCAGTTCTTTCTACCCGGTCAGTCTTCAGGATTGCATCCTTCAAAGCTTCGGTACCAACTGGCTCATAGCTCACTGATTTGTTTAGGTACCGAACAGCTGTAGAAGTGATCTGGTGGCTGTGTTATTCCTTCTGCTTGTATCAAATGCTATATCACCCAGCCTGGACGATAATAAAGCTGTTTTCTTCACGCATGTCTTTGTCCTCTCTGCTGCCTTTGATACCATCGACCATGACATCTTACTCAACGTCTGGAGCACGCTTTGGTATCAAAGGCACAGCTCTTAAATGGTTTTATCGTACATAACTGACCGGTAGTTTAGAGTTTCGTCGTGGTTTAATGTCTAAAAAATATGGCTTAGATTGTGGTGTGCCACATGGGTCGATCAGTGGCCCCAGAGCATTTACCAAATTCTCAACATCTTTTCCCAATCTATTCGTATCATGGGCTAAGTTTATCACATGTATGCAGACGTGTTTCAGATTTATTTGTCTTTTAACCCCACTGTCCCAGGTAATGCTGCATGTGCTGTCTTTAAACTGGCATCTTGTGTGGAGGAGCTTTGTGTTTGGCTGGTGAACAACATGCTCAAACTCATGACTCTAATACTGAGTTCTTTATTTGCGCTTCTCCATACAATATGACCCACTCTCTGACATCAAGATTAAGAATTGTTCTGCTGAATAATACCATCTCCTACATTAAAAAAATTGGGCATTACCTTTGACTCGGCTATGACCATGGCAGATCCATGTTACATCTCTGTGTGCAAATCTGTTAACTTTTTACTGTGGAACTTGGCTAAAATTCGCCGTTTCATCAATCAAGATTCAAGTTCTAATGCTATCGGGGCACTTGTTTTGTCAAAGTTAGACTATGGTAACGCACTTCTTTCTGGTTGCAGAAAAAAGATGTTGCTCGTCTACAGCCCTACAAAACCGTGCGGCCCGCATAGTTTCCAAGTTCCCATGGCTACCATTCAAATCATCCCTTTATTAGACTCTTTCACTGTTACCCATTGAACAAACGTATTCCAATTCAAAGTTCTTTGTCTACATATACCAGGCATGATGGTCTGTCACCTGTCCTATCTTAAAAGATTGTAATCATCACCATGTATATTCCCTCAAGGGAAGCCTCACTAAGTAGGACAATTCTGCTGCTTTTACCCACGGAGTAGGTAAAGGATGGGTGATGGATCTTTCAGGTCAAACGGCCCAACTCTCGCAAATAATTAACCACTTACCATTAGTCAGCCCCCACAGCTCAGTCTTTCAACAGGTTTAAAAACCTACCTGTATTTAAATTTGTATTTTCTGGTTGTTTGTTTTTCATGTATCCTTGTCATTTATTTATCTGTTCTTTTGTGAAGCGCATGATCACTTTCTGGAATTGCGCTATATACGCATCCGCTTATTATTATTATTATTATTATTATGCCTATCAAGTTGGTATGTGAACTACTTGTCATCTGCGTAGTCGACAAAAATATCTGTTGGAACTAAAAAAATAATTTCCCAATCAATTAAAAAAAAAACAAACTAAAACAGAAAAACAGTAAACTAAAGCAAGCAATACCAACCAAATAGAAACAATAAAATAATTAAAGAGGCCCGGGAAAAACAAATAAATATGGCCATACTTGGCACCCCTGCGTGTTCAGATAAATCCCGAAAAAAAACAATATTCAATAAACAAGAACTTACAAACAAAAGACAAACGATAAAAAAAACAATTAAAAAAAATTGAAAGAAAAAATTCAGAAAAAAAATGTGAAAAATTAAAAAAAGCAAAAAACTAAAAAATTAAAAAAAAAATGGAGACATATTTTTTTAACTGCATGTTCTACATATATAGATTCGGGATCATGTACCACAGCTTCCGAGACAATCTTGGTGTTGCTTATGACTTATTCGAGTAGTCAGTATCACTCTACTTGTATTCAGAAGACTCCACATTATGACACTCATCAGAGGAAAAGCCTTGACACTATTACGGAATTCGAATTCAATTGGAGGTTAAGCTAAGTTACCCGTTGGCATGGTTGGAGAATGGCAAACTCCAACAAAGGAAGAGCTGCAGATCCTCAGTGTAAGCTTTAAGCATCTACCCATCTTGTCATCAAAGAACGTCAAGCACTATGTGCACTGTGATAGTATTGCAATAGCTCAACACTACTGTGTAGGTTCTTTCACGACAAGGTACCAAGTAAAGACTCTCGTCATACGCTCATTTTCCTTGATCATTCAGCATATGCATTATGTTGCAGAAAAAAAGGTTGCAAATTAAACTCATAACCATTTGAACTTAATACAAATACAAAAACAGTAATTCATAAGCACTGACGCAGAAAGGATTTTCAACCAATCACTCCCAGGAATCGCAAACCTTCCCGATTTTTACATATTCAAACGGTCTCTCAACACATTAAGGATTCATTTACCATTCAAATCTACTTGACCTTTTGTTTAGGATAATTGATACGCCTCACATTTGTAAATATAATCATACCTTTAAAATATGAAAGTACCACAGATATTTATACATTGAGAAAAAGGCAAATCCTCTCTCTCCGCGATACAAGAGGAACAATTTTCGGTACATTTTTTTTTTAACATAGATATTTTACGTTCTTAAATTCTGTTTTTAACTGCTAATAACTTGCTACGATGATCCATGAGTGGTTTGTATTACACCATAATAAATCAACTCTAGAACTCAGTGCTTAAGGCTGTGCTGTACAGCATGAATCGTTCTTAACTTCTTGTTTTATCAAATACAATGTAACATAGACCTATGTTTAAAACATATATTGGAATATTAGAAGCAAACCTATGATATGGTCATTTGGTAATTCTGGTTTGTTTTAAACATGCTCCAGATAATTCCCCCTGACATTATCCAGGGTACTTGACATACTTCCTTCTCAGTATATTCAATAGATCTCCTTGATGGAGGAATTATACAATTTAGTTAAAAGGAGAAAGCAAAGCAAATGGTGGAAGTTCAAATACGCACCGCCTCTTCATTTCTCCTACAACAGTACCATTATTCTTTTAGAAAGCCAAACATTCTCTAGATTTTAATATAAAATACTTTCAACAGTATATAAGTACATTTCGTGTAGTAGGTAGTTCACTTCAATGTTATAAATGTTTTAAATGTTTAACATTGTTTCTTGAAGCATGTTCTATGACAAGTGGCTGAATAAATGACATTTTAGCGATTCAAATGTACCGTAATGAATTCGATAGCAAACTGTGTTGATAATGAAAATAAATATATGTTTGTGCCGATTCCATTCAATTTTAAAATTGAAACCTGCTCAGTCTGGTTTCCTACGTGAGTGAAGCTTTTTTACTCAGGATAAAGATGCACAACAGGCAGAGATGCTAACAAATGTAATTCACTGTTCAAATTCATTAAGAAATCCATCTGGAACAAAAATGCACCGTGAAATCTGTCAACTAATGCGTGTTTAACGAGCGTGACCGTGAATTTCAGTGCATGTTTTGCTACACCGATAGGGAATGGATTAAATAATCAAGATAGAGATATTTACTCGAACAATGACGTCATTTTATAAAACGCTGTAGTACTTGTACTGGGCCATTTTGCTATAGAAAAAGTGTGATTATACAAAAAAAATAAATAACGTTCAATTTTTTCTTGCTGTACCAGGTTCTTGTTCCACGAGAGCTGTTTCGAAATTGGATTATGCCAAGTGTCATGATCTCGTTCATATGCTGAGTTTAATAGGCTTTCCTTGACAATCTATTGTCAATCCAAGTAAGAGGTAGACCTGACGGGAATGTGTGGACCGCAAATTGGTAAATGTCTGGTTCGACTCAGTGGTTAAAACCTCTTTTGATACCTAGTCATAGTGTATGTAATTATTTAAAACTGTGGCATCCACGGTCTCCATGCCGTGCATATCGTAATAGCTACACAAGTCTACGGTACCCTGACTATACTCTGATCAAAGTTCCTTGATTCAAGCAATGGGTTCTTTTAGTTTATGGTAACAAATGGACATTTGAGCTGGGCTATTTATTTTATGTTATTATCCATATCAGCCATGCGATTATGGATTTTTTTAGTAGCTTACAAATGTTTGGCTTGTTCTTGGAACAGGGCTAAATCTGAATAGCACTCTGTTGGTGGTCCACTTCGAGTTGGGCAAACGAACTATGACATGGCCCTGTCCTTCGGAAGGGACATTACTGAGGACGGACTGGCCGATCGATCCCCTGTACCTGTTCATGTACCCCACAGCCAAAATCTGTCCTGGTGCTGCTTGGATGACCACCATCTGTACTGACAGGACCTGCGCCTTTTGGCTGTGACCTGCATGGAGGACGCAGCTGCGCTTTGAATCCGAAACGGTAATTACTATGCCCGTGAAACGGGGCATAGTATTCTGCTTATGCTGTTTAATCTTCTCCTTCTTCTCCTTCTTCCGACCATCGCTTTTTCGCCTTCTTCTGCCAAACGGCTGGGCCGATATTGACCAAAATCGGTCAGAAGAACCACTGACCCAAGCTACATCAGGGGTGTACATAGTTTGACCTTTGACCTCTCGTAGGGGTCAATAGAGGTCAAAAACTAAAAATCTTTATAAGCCTACTTCTTCTACAGATAATGTGCACTACTGCTGAAAAATCTGCATGAGCATCGTCTTTGGTCAGTGTATACAGCTTGTACACAGAATTTATATCGGAACTCATTAACATTCAAAATGGCGGCATTATCTAATTGATATGCAAAAATGCTATATCTCAAAATCGATAACACTTGGATAGGTGATGTCTGTGCAAAAGTTGCGGATAATGTCGAGACGAATCATGTGACAGAATATTGGCCCCAGGGGTCACGTGTAAGATATGCAAATGAGCTTATTAATATGCAAAAACGCTATAACTTATCAACCAAAGTAGATATTTATGTCAAATGTGTTCACAAGAACCACTGGGAAAAGCTCTATTTCTTATGTGCACAATATGGGGTCAAAGGTCAAAATGGGGTCATCTAGGGGTCAAATATAAAAGAAGCTTAATTGACCTACATAGCTATGCCATCTTGTAGGCATCAATGAAAAGTGAAAAACTGTCCACAGTAACCCCGCTCTAAGAGCCATCGTTAAGGGTCAAAGGTCAACATGAAATGGATCTAACTATTATATATGCCATCGTGTAGGCCTCGATGCAAAATGAAAGGGTCAAAGGTCAACAACAACAACTCGACATGTGCACTATGACTTCATCATACGTAACGGGCATAGTCTCCTTGAGTTGTCTAGTGTTATTATTATTATTATCTGCCTAGGTTTGTTTCATCTTCTTGGTAGAGGCACAAGAGCCCCGGGATGATCATGACACAATTATTGATACCACCGTGGGTACTTTCACAGATCCCCCCAGGGGTGGCTCTTTGTGTATGCCCATATTTCTGGCCTGTGTCAGTTTAGAGTACGGGTGGCCTTTGGGAAGTTGCTTTCACTATACATTGTCACAGTGCTGACCACTATCTTGCTTTTAGATATGTTGTTCCTAAGTCATTTTTACTTTGACATTGTGCCATCTGTAAATATTATCTGGCACTTTTATCATGTTTTTAGCCAATTTATTATTGCTTTGAATAAAGTTTGTCTCATTCGTTTATAATCATGTTTGCTTTTCAACTTTGTGAGCGCAATGGTCTGATGTAATTGCGGTTCTCCCATTCTTCTTCTTCTTATTATTATTATTAGCAAAAGTGTTTGCTGTCACTGTGATAAATAGTCACTTATCTAGATAAGTGGAGGGAATTTGACATTGCTAACAATAAATGTAATATTTTAATTTTGTACAGAAAATATATATAAAGAAATTACTTAGAAACAAAATAATGTTAAAAAAGATAAGGAACAAATGAGGAACTTAACTTTGATCATGTTCCCTGTGATTATGTTTTTAAACATTTTTTTACTTTATCTAACAATACTGGTTGAGATAATATTCTACCTCGATTATTAATATTGACTGTACCAATTATTACCCCAATTATTACATATTTAGCTAACCCTTAATTCACCATATTTTTTTAAAATAAAAACTAGTATGATGAAGTTGACCTGAAAAACCTCCGACGCTGTAATTCATGATCTCTTACTGAATAAACTTTATCTGGTGCAAGCAATTATGTTACTAGCTGGATTGAAGGTTATTTCAGTAATTGTGTTCAATCCACATGTATTGATACTGTTTCATCTGATTTAAGCAATATTTTCTCTGGCGTCCCGCAGGGCTCTATCGGTGATCCTCTTGATTTTCTTATATATTAGTGATTTACAGAATGTAGTGTCTCACTGTAAGGTTAGTATGAAAATACTGACACAGCTATTTAGTATGTTTCAAACTCGGTTGATAACATCGTAAAATGTGTTAACCAAAGAGTTAATAATCTACTAGAATATAGCTTGTTTAAAAAGGTTGACCGGGACTGAAACTATTGAATGCGTACGAAAAATTGGTATTAAAGGGGGTTACATGTGTAAAATATATCTTAAGCATTTCTTTCCCATAACAACTTCAGACTCTATACAGTGCAATTATACTTTCCACCTTGAGTATTGCAATACTCTTCAGGAAAACAGTGGTACCACATTAGCAAATTGCGGAACAGCATGAGACACACCAAGTAACGAGGTTCTTGTGGTGCTGTGGAATAGAACAAACTTCATGTTTAGTTACAACAGTGACCATTTGAGTTTCAATTTGACTCATTACCTGTTTTTTACCAGTCCACAGTCAGAATTTGACTCAATTCTCCACGCGCTGTGTACATTTTAGAATGTAGAGATGACAAAGAAGGATATTGAAAACATAATGAAAAAAAATCTTCCTGTAAATAATATGAAAAAAGAAAGGGGAAACCGCCATATCCACTTAGTTATTTTACCACATAAATGAATTAAAAATTTATCAAGGGTTTCATGAACAAAAAATAAAGAAGGAAATTTGAAACATAATTATGAAATCTAATACACCAAATATTGAAAAGGTTATGCAGTCTTGCCAACTTGACCACCCATACTCTAACAAAATCAACAAAATATGACTTAACTTCTAACTACTTTGAATATCAGATGTACAACGGGGCATGTTTTTGCATTCAATTTTTGTGTTAGAAGAATTAAATTGCACGGTTGAAAGCAATTTGGAAATTTAACATCTCGGAGCATTATTATTGGCAAATAATTTCACGGGAAGTTAGAGTCAGGAATACTGAAACAGGATATTACGGAAACATTGATCAGGGCATCGAATCCAGGGCAGAAGGAAGCAAGTTTCCCTCACGTCACAACCACAGAGTGAATGAGGAAAACACGTGATCTTGTGATAGTTTTTACCCAGTAATCTGGTACACGGACTCGGGAATTCGGTTCCTTTCAACAGCTAATTTTTGCAACACGTTTCCAAGCAAAGCGAATCACGTTCGATCTTTGTTTTTCACAAATTTGAGTTTCTGCATAAGACGCGCATATGACGAAACTGTTACACTTTAGCCAGACAACGTGTTCTATCCATATCAATGGGCATATTTAAAATCTGCGACGTAATCAAAGTGGATCATAACTAGGGGCATTTGGGAAGGCAAATCGTGCAACACGTAAATATAATAAATACGCAAAACCTAACATAAAATATATATCGAATGAGGTCATAATACAAAATGGTAATAGAATATATGAGAATGTTATCAAGTGAAAACTCATCACACAGAAATGACTACTGAGTCACGGTTTATTAAACTTTCTCAGGAATCTGTTCATGTCGTGGATCTTCAGACTTGAAAGGTGTATACTTTGAAAGAGGAGCATACTATATCCGTGTGTGATTGGCGAGGTGAAATCAAATTCAACTTCATTTATTACAGAAAAGACATGGTTTTACGTAATCACTTACCAGAATGCCATATAAAAGAAGTATAAAATGACCTATAGGTTGTTGGTGGGGAAAGGTGTAGCATCGCCCACAGGCATAGAAAGGTACTTTTCCATAGGAATATTTGCATGCAATTGGCTCAACATATTTAGCTTTTAAAGACACCTATTACCAATGAATAAAGATTTACTCTACAATCTTTAAAAATAGTGGTTACTATTAATTTCATGAGTCTGAATATGATTTTGATTCTGAGTAAATATGAAAATAATATCGAATCTGCAAGATAAGGAATACTGTGATTTCAAAAAAAGACTCAAATAAATCTAATCCTCCGTGAGCCATATCAAGTACACCCATTAAATCCTGTTTATACGAAATAACATTCAGCAAACTGACATCAAAATCCAATCAAATGTATAAGTATCACTCCTAGCTAACCTTGCGTGGCTTGCAAGGTATTATTCACACTTACGATTATTGATCGACTTTGAAAAAAAAATTCGGTGGGAACATTTTTGCCGTATTAGCGTATTAGCGTGCCAAAGTCTTAACTTAAAAGCAACGCCTTAAAAATCACTCATGAATCTACGCATCTGGCTTCGTTAGACCGATTAAATGTAAAACATGCTTGTCCATATACTAATCACTGTTGTGAAATAAATAACTAAGCTCATATCGATGTCCTTCATCTAGGACATGGGGAAATTGTAATATGTTTTGGTTTAGTTGTTTTCAGATTACAATTTTTACACAAGTTTCCCAATAACAGACTTACGGAGAATCTGGAAAATCATGGGTGTCATTATTTGTAAATGGTTTTGCGGTTCTTATAAGGGGTTGGTAAAGTTTGTACAGGGGGTAAACAATTAAAGTGGTTAACTTGTGGTAAATGTTATACCACTCTGGTCGGTTGCTCATAAGGTTTCTAAAAAAGGTCTACTTTGATATTTACGACAGATTGTTTTAGACAATAGCTCAAGAAAGTTCAAGGTTCATTATGTATAGAATGGTCCGATTTTGTTGAAATGGTTTTAAATCGTTAAGTGGGTATACGAAATAAGAAAATGTATATAGATTCTGTGTTTCACTTTCAAAGGGAGACTTTACAGATATGACTAATGGTTCCCATAAACCTGTAGGACCACGGCCATATTTGCCCTCTTAATTATCAGCAAAACCGCCATCTGACAACGGGACCTGTATAAAACTCGGCAAAAAAAGTTCCTGGACACTTAGAAAAGTCAAATTAGTTCATATTTATAATAATAAAAGAAAGAGTGCATCCAACATAAACAGACATTCCTTCTCTATCAGCTTTAGGGGAATTAAAATGCTCGACCCATTCATGCATTGCTGGTTACATACATTTGTCAAAGACCAAGCGTGCATAAATGAAAATTGCAAGGTGCGTTATTCAAAGATGAATTGAATACAAATTTTGACCAATTTCTTCACACTGGAACAGATTGTGAGATGAAAAAGTGGAAAGATCAGTGGTTGAACCACTGTGTTAATCCCCCTGCATGTTTTTTTTTTTCCTCTGTCAACATGGCAAAAATCGGGCAGGATCGTGCGAGATCAATAGGTATGTTTAGGCTGGACGCTCCTTCATTATGTCGCTCGTGTTTTTTCACGTATCACAAGCACAAGTTCAATCTCAACCGCTGATACATTGAGAGTGGAGAAATTAACTATCGCCAGAGACCCAAAGTTACAACCCTAGACCAACGTATCAGAACTCTAAAGCTCTAAGGAGATAAACTGTGACCGCACCAGTTATTCAGTCCCACATCCATGCCGACTCATCATCCAATGTCAAGGTGCCCATCGCTTCTCAGTTCAAACGGTAAGGAATAGACTCCATGACGTCGGAATATGGTTCAAAAACCTGCAAGAAAACTTGACTTACACCTCAACATCGGGAACGAAAGGTTATGGTGAACCAGCACCATGAAAGGATGCACAATGACGTCAAGGTTCCTCTTTACTGACCAATCCGGATTTTGTATTACACCCACAATGCTGAAGGTGCAAGGTGTGGAATAGAGAAGGGACGGGTTTTAGAGAAACATTTTGTGTACGAGAAGTGCAGCAAAGGAAGGGGTGGCAGCTTATCGCATACATTTGTGTTTTAAAACCAGAGCATCAACGATTGAAAGTTCTGACATTGCTATGCTTTGGAAAACGATTGTTCCTTTGAGTCATCAAAGTTTAAGGTTTCATTGTGAAAAAACCAAAACCAAGTATCCCATAATTATTGCTTTTGTGTTGTAACTGACTCATAGACAGATTAATGCTCCAAATTGAATGACCGAAATGTATTTCTTGCAATTTTCTTTAAAACATTGCCATTGTTTAGCGGATGTGATCAGTCATGTATGAATGCTCCATTGCAATTCCATCCAAAAACTGTCAGGGAGATGAAGTCTTCTTTATTTTGATATCAAATTTGCCTTATATCGAATACATTGAAAATAGATAACTTTTCTAAACTGTCCAGGAACTTTTTATGCTGAGTTTATTTTCGGCTTCTGTACAGTAGGACCAATTGGCACCATTTTTTAAAACAAACGATGAATCTGAAAACTTTTACCCCAGTTGTGACCTTGAACCCGTTTGGCCTAGTAACTCTGTGCCTATAACCCGTCAGGTAGGGCAAACTATTATACCTTTCTGTAAACTTGGAGGTTTTACTGAACATGATGGTATATTTTAAAAACACCATTTTTGCACCCTTTTATATTTTGGACCCCTGTATAAACCTGGCCCCCTAGAAACATCAAGAACACATTTTAAAAAAAGAACACCCATATGATTTTTGGAATTCTCATACAATTTTGATTTAGAAAAACCTTGGTTGCAATCATTGTGTATATGAAATTTCACCCAAAAAGTAAGTTCCACATGTACTATATAAAAATCAACAACTTTGTTATAACATTTGGTCGGATATTGTTGGCATCATATGGTATGTTATCTGTGCATAAATGGTTACTCATGAACACGAAAAATCCGATTTCATCTCTAACTTTGGAAAATTAGCTTTTAGGTAACTATCTGAGTTCTAGATGATTATTTTAATCAATACACAAAAAAAGAAATATTTTCCCCCCGAAATCTTTGAGTAAGAATCTACTTGATTTTTATTGCCATTGGTGCAATCTGTCGGTCGAGTAGTAATAATATTTTTTTCTTTTGACATCAACGTATAGTATGTTCGTAGCGACAGAGGAATAGGTCATTCGGATACTTGGTATTATTTACAGTTGTAAACATAAACACATACACACTGCACGCAGCATTCAAATGTGACATCCAGTTTGTCAAAATACGAATCCTGTTCTCAAAGTTTGGTGAAGAAGGTCCATTTCACACACAGTCAACGAAATATTTGTGTCTCTTATATACTGCAATTTCCAATTCACAGTTTTACATCAAAAATATTATTTATGTAATTATAATCTGTTTATTGTTCTCTACCAGCTTGTCCAAAAGATGTTTTGGTCGTCGGTAGATACCTATCGAAGCGGTATTTTTAAAATCATTTTTCTCCTCATATGCGTCTGGATTGCATGTAAAATCTTTATTTACCGTTAAATATAGAAATGGCGTTCCGACCTTTTTCTCCTGACAATACAGCAATTGCTCTCATACATGCATATGTGCCGAGGACAATTACAAAAGTCGTGTTATTTGTTGCAGGTCATAGCCATAAATCAGCCATTTTAATGTGGTATGTCTAATCAAGTGGTATAAATAAGATAAAGTTCTTTCCAACGTTTCCAAAACAGTCCAATTATCTTACAGTCTATAAAGAAATTTTGACTGACTCAGGTGAATAGATACAGAGTATTGTATTCAAATTGACCAATCTTATATTCCAACTGTTGTATTTTAAAATCAAAACTTTCATCCATATGTCAATTAATGTTTCTTTTTTCACTAAATCGGTTGTTCCAATGTTGTTTTACCCAAAGGAATTTCATTCGAATTATATTAAGAGGGAATTATCGTAAATTGTTTCGATGTGACGTTACAAATATAAATTGTTTTTTTGCGACGTACACAAGCAAACTGGGATGGATAGCAGCTATGGTTTACTTAGCATACCATCATAGTGCGCTTCGCAGGCACCCAGGAAGGCCACCAGCAGTGGAGTACCACTGCAGCAGCTGCACGGGGAGTACCTCACAGGTACTCCCCTCCGGCTGCCTAGTAGGCAGCATTTGGAAAATAGAGGGCGCCAACATTCCATTGTGTTTACGACTTTCATGGATCATTTTCAAGCTTAGAAACTTCTATATTTGCGGTTGAGCTCACCAAAAACCCCTTTATATGACTGTGGAAAAACATAACCTATGTGACCAAAATGTTTAATCATGGATAAATTACTAAAAAAAATCACACAAAGCTCAAAGCTCATTGCATGGGAGTTACCCATGCAGGTACTCCCCATGGTGTACTAGTGGTTAAGCTCTGCGGTGTTACCTAGGTGGATGGTTACCCCCACTTGCGGAAGGCGATGTGGACCCATCGGGTGGGTACTCTGTGGATACTTAACAATTACTTCAAAGGTACTCCCATGAAGAAATTGGTTGTTATTGCGTATGCCATTGGTCTTAATTATATTAATTTTTCCAAAATGAGTTAATACATTGAGCACGGATTATTGTTAATACCGCATCTCCATTCAGTACACACACTCGATAAAAGGTGTGGAGGTAAAAGCCTGCAATGGATTTGATTGAAGTGGATTAAGTAAAAGCTGACATGCTTGCTCAATCTATCATAACCTTTGAACTAGACTGTATTATCACAAGCAATGTACCATGTAACATTTTTCCTTGAACCCTGAAGACCTTGGGAACTTGGAAACTTGACAGCACATTGTGACCAAACACCATCGAAACGTTTGTAGGAAACTTATTGAAGAAAAGTGACCATTTAAAACACTTAGAACCCCTTGACAATGACCAAAATCATTGCCATGACAATGATTATGGCCGCGGCCGGTCAATAACTTAACCAAAGACTCTCAACTGTAGCGATGTGATCGTAACCAACGAGGCGATACATTACAAAGCTATATGGTAATAATATGGTTATTTTATAGAACAAACTTGGGCAGGTCAAAGCAATAGTAAACACAATCACAATTTTCCAATCCATTTATTCTTTTTCGTTTTTGTTTTTCAATTTTAAATGGCTCCACCAATCGGATAGCTCAATCACATTCAGTTGGCAACAATCAATTGCAGTCCAGTGTAAAATCCAAAATCAACGTGTCAGTGTACTCTTAGTTCAACTCCGTGCAAGCAACCCAACCCTAGCAGCAAAACTTACCATAAGTCAATTCGCCCCTTTTAGTATGTATACCACACAATCATCGAACGATCAGTCCTCAATAAA
>JAMKCH010025223.1:0-47799 GCA_023653785.1 Ophioderma brevispina
GATTCTGAAAAAGAAAACGTGTACATCTTCAGTTAAGAATGGTTTTACATTGTAACTAATTGTTTTGTGCATGTATAATTTGTATTCAGAATTGGTTTTTTGCTCAGTGCGAAAAAGATATTTTGTGTCCAACTGTAGTATTAGTAGTTGAATCGCATGTGAGATAGTTCTGAAATGTCAGCATTAAAATCCATTCTTTCCCAAGATAATACAAAAAACATACCATTTTACTGCTCTTACCAAGGCTTTGTAATATGATGTATCACTTTACCATTAAAAACTGAAGTTTGGATCTCCCACTAATACTTGGGGGTGGAGGGTATCCAAGGGTTGTGAAATTTAATGTTTGTTCACGGAACATACGAAAGAAGAAGTGTATGCATGTGCCAGGATCTCATCATACTATAATTTGGCTAATGTTGTGTGTATGTTATGTGTGTATGTATGTTCGCAAAGGCTTCCGCCAGTTTCGATCCATATTGTGCCAATTCACATTTGCAGGTGCAGTGAGGATACTCGGACGGGCTATACGCTATATTGGACCGAAATCGGTTTTGAAATGGCTGAAAAAATCAGCGAAAAGATGCTCGGTTGCTACGGTTAAAATTCATTTGTTTGTATCGTTATAAGCGGCGCGTATGAGGGGGTGCGTTGCGAACGGGTGGATACGTTGTGGCAAGGGCGATTACGCGTAAGCGCTGTATATGCGGTAAGCAAAAACAGGCTTTCTTATAGGCATACGGTCTGGGAGGAAAAAGAAATCATAAGAAACACGTCATGTTATTGCGCTTTGTTTGTCGGAGTATGGATACTACGGAAACGTTATCCTGCACGGAGTTTTGAGAAGAAAAAAAAAACAATGATACAGAAAATTACTGGATGAAGGGTTGAAATATTGACGTTTAATATTTAGAAACTATATAGGCCTAAGATATAGGATATGCTGCCAAACTTACGAGGAATAAAATACGATTACGGGATGTTGGGACGGGAGTTTGAGAGTATGAGACAATATGTGGAAAATACGGGAAACTATTGGTTACCCCACGGGGAGTGAGTTAGTACTTTTGAGAGGAAAAAAGAACACGGAAATTTATACGGGATTAATATTAAAAAGTTTTATTATTTTAAAGATTTTTTAATTTTTGAGAAAAAATAAAAATACGGAAAGTCATACGAGTTGAAATATTCTAGTTGACGTGTCCTTAGAAATCGGTAAATACATGGGCTATAGAGTATGATAGTTGGGAAGGGAATTCTTAAAGTGTTAAAAATTACAAAAATGTTTGCCGACTCGGGGGGAGTCCTAATTTTCAGGGGGGGGGTGAGGGTTGGGTGCGGTTGTGGTCTCGCCATAGTGTGCCACTTCTTCAAGTGATCGCTTCAGTTTTAGTAATCGATCCCGTTCACTCATCTAGAGGGAGCCCGCGCAAAGCGCGGGCCCCCGCTAGTATTTATAATCGATGCCAGAATTCTCAGGCCAATGATTGGGGTATGCACAGCGTGATGTGTGCCAATCAGAAGCACCATAATCAAGTTTTGACAAGAGTCACAATTTGTAATTGGTCGAGGCGGTGTGCGCCTATACCGCAATTTAATTGCATAATTACATTGCGTACGTTCGACTTGCCTGTGAGAAATTCTGACAGCGATTTATGAAGAGAAAATTATAAAGTAATCAGAACAAGCCCCTTTAACATATATGCCTCCAGAAAATAACCCAGAAACTTATTCCCGAAATATTCACCTCTTTAAGTGAAAAATGAGGTTCTCTGCAAACCTTTATATCAGCAATATGAACAGTTGACTTCCATTTCATGATCATTAACTGATTTCCAATTTTATGGCAATTTCTGATTCCACCCTGATTTAAGAAACAGTCTAGGGCCCAGCCCATATTCCAAAAAAACAGGATGTTACAATACTTTTAAATACCTCTCAATTTATCTTTAAAGTTACAGTAGTAAAGTGATTCGTAACCATTTGCTATCAAATTAGAAAAAAGGGTGATATTTTCAAAACGAAGATGTTAGTGCAGATCATTATTTTTTGGTACTTATAATGGTGGACAAATTGAATGCTTTACCATAGTTTCACAATATTATCACCTGTCTGCCTCACTATTTCAGAAGGTAGAATTAAAGATTGTGAACTAAAAAGTTGTTAAACACTTTCTGGAGTTGGGCGAGATGTTAGTATGTATCATCATGGATTTCATTCCATGAATCACTAAGCATCTCAAGTGCTGCTTTACTCATACAGCTGTGTGCATGTTTAATTGATTGTATGTGTAAAGGTTTATTTCATGAGCTAGTACCTCACTTTTTAAGGTTCATAGATATGACACGAGAAAAGGTTATTTTCTCAAAAACTTCAGTGATTCTGCGGTGTTTGTTGTGTTTGATGTTATGGAGTGAATGTTTGTATTCACGGTTGCCCCATTAGGGCTCAATTCTGTTTGTTTACGGACGGACAATACAACATTACAATTTCTTCAAGTTCCAAAATAGATCGAATCTGTACGTGAGATTAGGACACAACCATACTTAAAGACACTATCAGTGATTGAAAAATATTGAAACTTGCCGGATTAAGCTCAAAGTGAAATGGATAAAGTCTGTAGAATTTTCATAAGTTTACCATTTCCAACTGAAGAGTACAGGGAAAAGGAAGAAACCGGCACAGTGTTTCGGAAAGATAAATTCTCCCTTCAATTAAGTGTTGTAGTACGTCCGAACAGGACAGTAATGACTAAAATTTTCCGAATTGTCTTATTAGGTTGCTTCTGGTATTATCATTTGCAGGTATGTTCGGATACCTGTACTTGTTACAAATCGCATGCAAAAATAATCTGATTTTTGATGAGTTTTTTTTCGATTTTTCTGATTTAGCAAATCATCACTGATAGTGGTCTTTAAACAATTTGAAACTTGTTTTTAAAAAAAATCTCAACTTTTGAGGTAAGTCCTTTGAATGAAAGAAACACTTGGGCAAGAACTTGCACATGATCTTCCAGGACCACCCACCCCGATAACCCACAAATTCTTTTCAAATCTTGTTGGAAATCATTCAAATCATTCAGTTAACAGGTCCATAAAATGTTACACCTGGGGCACGCCTAAAGTGCTGTAGCTAAGTACTTTTAGCATGTGCATACTACTAGTATAAAAAATAGTCTCTGAACCGTAATGTTTACACGTTATACCAGAGGAGACTTCTCCTTGTCAGTACTAAGTTTATTCCTATCATTCCAACTATACTAACCTCATTCCAACTACCGTTACATCCTCTAAGTTACATTGGTTGTTCAGGTTATGCAACATTTCAGCAGTTAAAGATACCACTTGATTAAAATCAATTAAGGTACATGCTTATTGATAGTGGGAGAGTAACACACAGACTTTACAATCTCATTTGGGGACCTCTTTCAAGGAGGGGAATACAGAAGTCATAGTTTTCAACCTAGCTCATCCGAATATGAATAGATGTAATTAAGATATATCATTTTCTGTCGGTAATAAGCCATTTATCATTATAGTTGATTGTAGGTCCTTACACCATGGTTAGGGCAGCCTAAAACATTACCCTAGTTTCAGGCAAACATTTCTTTGAAATGGGGCGAAGTGACTGTTGTGTTTTATAAGTCTGGGTTGTGTGAGTTTTGTCTGTTTTTTGTACATTTACACACATACATAAATTTATTTTTTGTGGTTAACTAGGTTTTTTTTTCCATAGGAAACAGGAATATTTACAGAATTACACTGGATTCAGTGGCGGCACCAGATGGGGGACCCTCCCCCTTTTTTTGTCCCACCATTTTGGCAAAAAAACAGTATTGGGTCAAAATTGGTTATAAATCAACAAAATTTTGGTGTTTCCCCCTCAAAAAAAGTCTGGCACTGTCCACGGACTGGATTAGCACCAGGTTTGGTCGTTGCACAGGAGGTTCCCAGTTTGAGAGGGGGAGTCCAGAATATTGCTGCTGTTTGGTTAAATACCACCCTCAATCAAATGGAATGACAGCCGTAACCATCGTTTACGCATAATGATGCATTCGTTGATGCCCCCTACCTCTACCACCCCCCCCACACAAAATGATATCTACATTTTTTGTAAATGCAAGAGGCCCCACAAGGGAGTGGTTTGGTGTGTAATGTGTGTCTGTGGTCAAAATGTTAACCCTAAACAATAATTGCCCATATGTTTACACATACATGCACACATTTTCATGGCACTTGTATGAATGATCCTTGGGCAGTGTTGCCCACATTCCTTTCACGGTGGGGTCATAAAGGGTCATCTAGAGGTCATTAGAGTTCATGGCTCAAAATGGTCTGAATCATTGCTTGGCGTATCCACGATGTCAAACACTTTCCATGGCACTTCTTGTAACCACCTCATGTGACCTTTGTGGGCCCCAAATAAGGTAAAATGAATGTGCTATATACTTTTGAACAGGTTATAAATCTTAATGAACTCATTTGCATATTTTCAAGATAATTCATTAATCCATTCCACAGACATAACAATAATTAGTCATGACATTTAACTTGGCATGGTTCTAGAGCCTGATCCCTTTTGGGCAAGCTTGAAATACGCAAGGGGCAAGGGGAAAATTTACCCCGCTTAAAAGGCAAAATGTCCCTGTTTCTGAAACAAAACTGTGTACATTGTATAGACCAGTGGGCAATAAATGTTAAAAACACCAACAATTGCTCCTGGATCTGAAATCCTTATTTCACGCCCACTGCCTTTTGAACAGGTTAGGAATATTAGTGAGCTAATTTGCATTTTGACAATATTTTCAATCAAGAAAATTCATAATCCCCGTAGAGACAAATCGGCAAGTAAATATGAACTTCTAACGTGACATGGTGATAAATCACAATGAGGTCATGTGTCTGTATACTTTTGACAGGTTATGAATATCCGGATGTGAACATTAATGAGCTCATTTTGCATCTTTGAGATACCGGGAGAAAAAAATGAGATTAAACCACAGTTTGTGGGGGCATCTCTTAATTATAACTCTGGCTCATAATTTCTTGGACGTTTTAGAACATATACGCCATCTTCCCCCCGCCAAAAACGTTGCACCATCGTGTTGCACGTAAGCCCAACATTCAGGCGCACAGTAACGCATGCGTTTGCGTTAAGTCCAAGAAATTCTGGGCCCAGAGTATAGGCCACCGCAAATTGTTTGTGGGGTGGAGAACCTTCTAATGCCATGCCGTGCTTGAATGATATTGATGAACAGTGTACACCTTCTGGTTTTGTTTTATTATTGTAGTCCTCCTGCTACAAAAAACAACACACCGTCACCACCATACCCGAGGTAGACCTAAAGACAAGATCCTCATCCAAATGCCGTTGGGTAGCAAGAGCCTTCAAAGTCAGCTGTCAAAGGGTAAAAGCAAACACAATCAAGATGGAAATAACCAAGGCAGATTTCATATAATTGGTGGTATTAACAGTTTCGTTATTTCGTTTTCTTTCTTTAAAGGTGCACCAAGAGATTTCATACAAGGTGTCCGTCCCGAAAAAATGGGGTGAAAATTCTTATTTTTGGGGGGCACTTTGTAAGTCTTTTCCATCAAAAATTCCCATCTAAAAGGATTTATCTGAGAAATGTTTCTTGGTAACAAAAATGTGAAATTTCTGAATTTCGGATATATCCTTGAGCTGCCCTACAGACCCTTATCCACTTGCTCCGTCAGAGAACTTTAAGGTGAGTTGAGTTACATATGCATAGAACTTTCAAACCCTGCAAGGTGGAAATTTCCAAAACCCCTGGCAAACTCTTGGTACAGACATTTTCCTCAAATGGCCGCCGGTGACCATTTTGAAAAAAACATTTAAAAGTCAAATGTCAGGAAAATCAGCAAAACAAAGAAATAGGTTGTCGTTTCCATAAAATTATGACATTTTCAATCCATGGAGTGGTTTTAAAATTTAAACCTTTAATATGGCCATATATTTACCAATGGCTGCCAGCAGAGATTATGAATGAAAAAACACAAAATGCCATTAAATTTTGGAACCAAATAATGCAAAGGTAATCAGGGTGTCGATTTCATTCAATTCTGAACATTTTCAACGCGACCGGAATGGTTTTTGAAAATTTAAAACCAGAGTAGTGTAAATTATGACGACCGTTATATTTTCTGATATGGTGCCAGCGGCCTCTTGAAAAACTTAAAATGTCACATTCCAGGGATTATATTCAGATAATATAGAGCATGGGCATCATTTCATAATTCCCACATTCCAACTCAATGGACTGGTCTTTAAAATTTCTTAATATTTAAAACTCTAAGTTTCTGACCGTAATTTTCAAAATGGGCCGCTATCAGCCATTTTAGAAACATAAAATTTTATTAAATCTGGCACCAGATCAGTTACAAGGTTAAATGAGGGTAAAGGTTCAATCAATTCGGATTCCATCCCAATGAATGGGGTTTGAAAATCAAAAGTTGAGTAGACTCTAGAGATGGACAATTATAGTTTCAAAAGGCCGTTTGGCAGGCCATTTTGAATAAAAAAATTTGCCATAAATCCTTCCACCAGGTCGGCTCTAAAGAGAACAAGTTTTTTCTTTCATTCAAATTCTGGCATTTAAAAAAACAACTTCTTTAGTGAAATGGATATTATGAGAGTTACATTTTTATTTACCTTTGTCATCATAAAACCAAAAATCACATGATATAGAAGTAATCAAAATGATATAAAACATAATATAAATATATGAAAAAGGAACAGAAAGAAAAGAAAACGAGAATGGTGTTATGTATTCCTGACATTGCGTTAGGTGGTAGTGTTTAATGTGTTGTTGTTGGTTTGTTGCCATAGGAAGTTTATTCACATTTAAACGACCCAATCACAGTTAAGTGTTGATAAAAATTGATGTGGTTATTGGACCTCGGTTTCATACTCACTGGTCATGTACTCACTGGGGATGATGCCTGGGCAAACTCGGGACAGAACATGCAGCCATATATGTTTCCCCTTTGAGAGTACTGGCGGATTTTCAGCAGACCGTATTTGAACCTTGGTGCAGAACAAACTAAAATAGGTGGGAATAATTGGTTTGTGTTTGGACTGGGGCTAGATCACCCAAAAACCCTTTGACACCTCGGATTGGAACATCACATGTTAGGGAACAAAGTAATTGGCCCCAGCCGCCACCTAAGGAGGTGGGATTCATGTCCAATTCAGTGACATTTTTCATTGTCACATGGGGCAATCTACACGGATGATCCAGATTGGATCCAGATCGGATCCAGTCCCGTATCCAGTTGAGGTTCTACAATGGCAAAGCCCAAACCTTGATACAGATCGCAACGCGTAACATGCTGTGAACACGCTTGGTTAGTGTGCTGCACTTTAGCGAGTACTTTTAGGTTACGCGTATAAGTATTCCTCGATTCACCAAGGTTCGTTAGCATACGTACACTTTACGATTGAAAGGGCGCTTGTACTTTCGCACTCAATGCGCTGTGTAGAGTTCTTAACGCGGTTCCTCCCGTGATCTGGATCTCGGGGAAAACGGATCCGATCTGGATCTGCGCTTCGTGTTGTAGATTGCACCATGTCCTGAATCTCTATGATTAGTGGTCTGTTTTGTATCGCAACAAGTTACGGCTGCATGTTTCAGCGACAATGTTGTAATGCTACCAGTGAAGAGGTATGAAGTCATTACCTCTGAAAACTTGACATTGCACGTATTTTCGGAGGTGAGGTGGGGGGGGGGGAGGACAAACAGGGCAAAGTGAAATTTGAGGTGTTTGAAGTGGATGAAGTTGAATCGGTTTTTGGGTGCCAAACATCTAAAGGTTGTTGGATTTTAAAACCAAATTTTGGTCCAAAATCACTGGTTTTGCCAACATTTGGTGATTTTTTGCCAAAATCGTCGTCTTCTTCTGGATGGTGGAAACTGAGGGCAAGAAAAAAAATTAAAGGGGAACACCACCCCCCCCCCCCCCAATTTTCTTCCCCCCCCCCCCCCCCCGCCCCCCCCCCCCCCCCCCCCGCAAGCTTACTGTCCATGACTCTCTCGATAAACCACCATAATATTGTGACCCCGTTTTAAACTGGTTTTTACCCTTTTAATTAACTTGGAAACAAGTACAAATGTAACTTATAGTTACTTTTACTTAAAAGTTGAAAGTTTTAATGAAATTGGTAGAAGCATATGCATTTAACGTGTGTTGGTATCCTATCTAACAAACATTTAACACTAACATTAATTGGTGGGCCATTTCTGTCAAGCATATAATCAAATGTTAAAACAGTTATATCCCCCGAGTTAAATTACGTTTTCTGCTTAACTTGATTTTGGGATTGTCATTTTTGTTATAAAAGAATAAAACCACATCATAATTTTCAATTTCAAAAAACAAAATATTGTTAACTTAAATATATATTTAAAAACGCACAAAAATAAAAAAAATGCACATTAATTACATGATCTCATATAGACTCGTACTCATTAAAACACAAAAGTACATGACGGCCAAACAAGATACATACCGTTGGAATCAACTTTGGCATGCGTTTTCTTGTCTTAAACGTCATTTCCGTCCTTTGCTGAAAAAAAGTGTTCATTTAATTATAAAATCGTTTTCTGTTTACCCATAAGGGCGCTGATTGGGTCTTAAGTATTTCAGGTGATGGCTAATGTATACAAACTTTAGGATCAAACATGTTGCAAACAGTGTAAGAAAATTACTCCTTCATTGTAGGATTAGAATAAATCTGCTGTGAGATGGTTGCAGTAGTATATGCAAAATATAACAGAAAATGAACTGTGAACAGCTTAGAATATCTTCCGTTAGAAAGTCACCAAATATAGTAGACTTTCTTTCTAAGGACATAGTGACTTCGGTCGTCCTGCCAAGATTGAACACCCAAACCTGTATTGGCATTTATAATACAATTCCCAAGCATTCATGAAGTGATGATCTGGTAATAACAAGTGCATGCTGTCCACTTGTTTTATTATTGTGTGATATAAAACGAAAAAGGCTTGAGTTTAGGTGAGTAAAGTAAAAAAGTTTATGGCTGCTAAGTACGGTGCTCGTGAATTTCTGATGATCCTGAACAACAACAGCTGATATATTTATATGCGTGGCCATGGTGTAGTTTATTTTATTTCGTTTTTGTCAAAACTTGTTAACTAGAACACTGGATTGAAAATGCCAGACCAGATATCAAGTGAACAAGGTTCACACATTTACTTTGGTTTTAGTGATTCTGGTCCCCGAAATAATGCTCTTATGTTTTTCAAGATGGGCTGCGGCAGCCATTTTGAAAAAGATATGGCCGTAAGTGGAGTTTGGCAATTTTAAAAAATTTAACACTCATTCCATTGTCTAAAAATGGCCGGAATTTAGTGAACAATGAGAATCATTGGCCTGTACATTTTATTTAGTGCGAAATTTGACATTTTCCATTTTTAAAGATGGCCGCCGGCAGCATTTAGCAATATAATGGCCGTCGTAAGAGTTTACTTGGCTTTTAAATTTTAAAGACCATTCCAGTGGGGTTGACTTGAATGAAAATGTCAGATTGAATGAAATCGACACTCACTTGACCATTGAAGTGAATTTTGGTACCAAATATGGCATTTTATGTTTTTAATAACTTCTGCTGCGCCATTTTGAAAAATGTATGGCCGATAATTAGGTTTGTGAAGGTTTGGGATTTAAAACAAGTCCAGTGTTGGAAATGTCAGGGGAATGTGGTGAAAAGACCCCTCACTTGCTTTTTAGCTGATGTAATTCCTGAAATGTGACATTTTATGTTTTTTTCAAAAATAGCCCCGCCGGCAGCCATTTGAATAAAATGGCTGTTACCAAGAGATTGCAAGGGTTTGGAATTTTCCACTTTAGGGTTTTGAAAGCCTAGGCATTATGTAACTCAATTAACATTAAAATTCTCTGACGGAGCACAGGCAAGAGTGTTATAAGGTCTGTAGGGCCAGCCTCAAGATAATAGCGGAAAATACCAAAATCACCTTGTTTTTTTATTGAAATATAAGCAAATCAAAAATCGTCTTTTTTCTCTCTTTTAAGGACATTTCTGTCGGCAAAATATTAGGTAGAAATCTATTGAGTGTCTAATCGATATGAACTTACTATTATGGCAACAATATTTGGGTGCTCAAAAATCTCTCGTTTCACCTTTGAGGTTGTAACTCAAAATGTTTTTTACTGCAAAGACCTTGTTTATTCAATTGGGTCACAAAATGATAGAAACCATTTTTATGTGTGCACCCCTGAAGAAATAATGGATATATCCATCAAATAATTTGCATAGATTTTATCTTTTTTGCAGCAAGAGGGAAAGCAAGAAGGACCGCAGTGAGAGGGAACAGAGAGAGCGTATGGAAGCTGAGAGACTTGCTGAGCAGATGCGCCCTCCTTGCCCAACCGCCCTCCGCATTTGAACCTCCAGCTGACCCCAATTCTAGAAGACTATGTATCGATGTGATCTCAAATATTGCACCATTAACTACTACTAGGGAACAAGTTGTCAGGATTGCTCGGTGAGTATTTTTCGTTGAAACCTGTGTCCAGCTTCTCTTAACAAGAATGTATGTGTTCTGTAATTAAGATACACATGTTCTTTGTTCATCTTCAAATTATACTCATAAAGTGACAGGAGAGATTTTTGTAGGATACACAATTTCTAATTGCCCAGGATCGATTGTAGACCATCTACCAGAACGTTCCGAGGTTTATTGACAACAAGTCCAAAAAAAACCACAAACCTGTTTTTGAACTTGCCTAACGATCGCAATTGTCCCCATAGAACAACATGCTTGACTTTCTGTTCGTGCACGACGAAAGTGTACTAAATCATCATATTATTACTAAACGGCGTAAGATTCGGCTTATTCCACTGTCAGGTTGACTACTAATTGGGAAGCATCCCAATATGCAAAAAACTGAGAGCGGGTTCGAAAAAAATTGGGGGCGCTTCTTTTGGAAATCGCCTCATGTCTCTTTAATAGTCATTAACATGCAGATATCTGAATGCATACGATACAGTGTCAGAAGCAACCATCACATCGTGCCCACATCCTGCTTGTGTTTTGTAGGTGTGACAAAAGGATCATCATTCGGTTGCAGAGCATGGCAACCACAATTTTCTCTCCACCGTGATGGTCATAGTCCATTTAAAAAATGACTCTTACTTGGCACGTTGTCCCAGGAACACTGGACATATTTGAAGAACAGTGTTTTGTTGCGTCCGTGTTTTCCTCCTCCTGAGTTTGTCTACGGCGCCTACTGTGGCAAAAGGATAAAACATTTCAAAAAGGCACAATGTAATAAACATTACTTACATGCCATGCATGCACTAGCATATTGCCATGGCCTACCTACATCTTTGTCAAAATCTCAGAATGGTTTTCTGAGATGGTAGCATATTTATACCACCTGGGATTTGTATCAGGTAAGTAAAAATCAAGTAAAACTTTTTTTTAATTGAAATGTCCCACTGGTGACATATTCAAGGAACATCAATTGCACTTAGAATAAATAAACTTTTTTCTTTTTCTTCAGATTTTGTGAGTGAAAAGGTGGGTGGTTGTGGGGGGCGATAGAAAGGAGGGGCAACTGTCTAACGTTAGCTATGAACTGCTATTAGTCAGGCTGAAATATGAACTGAAAGCAATGTCTTCCCATTGGTCTGATTGAGAGAGGGATGCTCTACCACAGAGCATTATTATTCAAGGTAATGCCTACCCGCTGTTTTTGGTGCTGTGAAAACGTTATTGCCTCACTTGTGGATATTGTACAAATTTGATTGAGCTCAAACAATTGTGAATTTTAAATTCATACTTGTCTTTTTTGTGTCACCTGACCTTAATGCAGGAAGACACATAGGGATCACTTTGTCCACTGTTGTTGCAGTCTGTTATTGATTCACTAGTCTGTTGTTGTGAAAAGGGTTCACATTTGCCCTGTAATATATCCGCATATTTCAATGAATTTTCACCAAACTTAGTCATAAGTGCATGTGGGATCCCTCATTTGTTGATTGAAGTCAAAGGTCCATACCAAGGTCAACGGTCTGTGAGGTCAGTTGTAAGACAGGTTGAAGTCCAATTGAAGTGGAAGTTCAATTGGAACCAAGCTTGGATTTTACATGAAACACTCAATTCTTAGAGGTAAAAAGGTCATGGTCAAAGGTGTCAAATGTCTATGAGACCTATCATTCACAAACCACGGATGGCAGGTGACACTTAGACCGCATATTTTCCTTATGTTGTCATAAAAAAATGGAACAGATAAGGCTTTGTGGAATGATATTATTAGAGCAAATTCTTAATCTTGCTAGACTCCAAATCCTGTGATACTGATTGCCTGTCAAGCATTAAACAACTGGGATAACAAGCGGTAATGCCTGTAACCATGGTAGAAACAAAACAGGTAATTATATCAATGCATCCAAATGGTTACTTTAAGAAGTATTTGTGAGCCTATGTGCTCCACTGTAGCAGGAATAAGACTGTTAGCCAAGACACAACACCGGAGAGAATTAAATATAAACACGTAAATGCTGGGGTGGAAATGCAAGATGAAACAAAACTTAAGAACCTTGTGATGGAAAATAAAATTGACAGATGTTCATAAATCAGCCGAGTATGCTTTGCTATTTCCCTGTTCGCCAATTTTATATTGTTTTGGTATTTTTATTTTCTCGTTTGGTTGGTGTTTGTCCTCCTTTTCCTCCATCATGATCTGGGTTCACATCATCATTTTTACTGTTTTGTGTGGGATTATTTATTTATTTTTATTGCACAATATTTTCAACGGGTAAACCTGCTCAAAAGATTGATTTTCAGAGGGCCCTGCTAAACAAAAATGATAATAAGATACACGTTAAAATAATATTTAAATATACAATAAACAGAACACAGTCCCTTAAGAAAGACAAAAAATGATTTAAAAAGTTAAAGATGGATAAACCGACATGTTAGCATAATTTTGATCATTCATTAAGAAATAGAAAATCATATAAAAATATAGATTGATATACTAAAAGTAATAAATTATATACCATTTGTAAGACACTTACTGAAATCGTAAATCATACATTAAAAAAATAAATAGGGACAACGTCCCAATAGCTCGTCCGATATGGTTCTAAGATCAAGTGACCCCCGAAGACCCCGACCTCAAACGTAAACCCACAAAGATCCTGCGTCCCATTATAAAACGAAACCACAAAGAGTTAAAAACACACAAACACGCGACGAGCTGCGAACACACAACACACACACACACACACACAGACCACATATAAAACATATACATACAGCAATACATACACATACAGCGTACACACAACTGCATACACACAGTACACACCCACATAAACACACACACACCAAAATCAGGGCGGCCAATAGGTTATCCGATTCATCGGACGACATAAGTGTGATGATGATTGATACTGTAATATGAATGGCAACTTAGGCTAAGATAATTTCAGATCTTTTTTAAAAGCTGATTTGAAAGACCATGAAATTTTTGCACCACGGATATCTGTGATATAACATTCCAAGTGACACAACCTTAAACCCAAATTCTTACTTTTACCAATAGTAGGTATTATAACTAGGAATTGTACGATTGCCGCTTTGCTTTACGTGTATGAAGAATGGACAGAACTAATTTCCTGAAAAAGATCATTAGGGAAGAGGGTGGCCAAATTTTAAAATTTTGTAAGCATCATCCATATTATAAGAATACGACAATGAATATCCATAAAACCTAAAGTTCTTAACATATCATTAATGTGTCCTCTTAACAGCACATTGATGTTAAAACTGTCGCAGTTGGCAACTGGATAACCTGTTGCATCATGTAACATGTGAGTCTGTGAGTGTAATGGGAGAGAGAGAGGGAGGGAAATAAGTTGATTGATTTTAATCAGTCACTGAAATGCATCAATTGAGCTTCAGCTCCCAGGTTGGAGCAGTAACTGTTTGTTTGGGAATTTCGTTTGGTTAACAGTACCCTGTTATACACACCCTGCTCCTAGTCACGAGAAGGGAAGATTCGGGATTTTTTAAACATACATTTGCTATATATGATATAAAGGTTATTACTATCAGGGGCGGATTTAGAGGAGAGCACCTGGCGCACTTCCCTCTATTTTTGCAGAGCACAGGCGCCGAGCACCGCATAGGGCGTCAGGCACCCTGTAATCTAAAAAATAACTTTTTGCCGCACGTATTTTCGCGGGGTGCCCTGTAGATCTTTAAGAATGACAGTACAGGGCGTCGGGCCGCCGCGTCTATCAAGAAGAATGACTTTTTTGTTGGCGCCCAGCCTACCAGTATGTTACTTACTTGTTGTGTTGTTTAATGCTGGACAAAGAATTCCGCCCCCTTCAGACTTTTTGAACCGACTGAAACAAATTGGGTCTGGAAAATTTTTTGGCGCCCCCTCTTTTGAGAATTCCTTGATCCGCCCCTGACTATGTACCTTGGGCATGTAAATAAGGAATCTAAACAGGCAGTTGGGTTTGGTATGTTTGTGTGGTTACTGGAGAAAAAGAAGGTTATCTTGGCTAGGAGGCCTTAAGGTATAGGTTAAAGTGTACTACAGGCTAATTTTCTAATTTAAGTATGTTTTAAAAGATGTCTTTGCGGTCTGAAAGAAATAATATCACTGCAAATGGATTGCCTGATTGCAATAATTTACTAATAAATGTTGCCCATGGAGGTCGCAATGTTCGGCCTTGGTGGCGTCGCTCGGCATTGGTGACGTTGTATGGAACTTTGAAAAGTCAATAGATAAAAACATGTGTCTAAGGAATGTCTATAGGGTACTTCTGGTCAGAAAATCCGATTTATATATTGTGGTCCAGTAAGAAAAGCAGTAAGGATCGATTAAACCTGTGGCGTATGCTTGAACAAATATAGCTGAAAGGTTTTTGTTTATGACTTCACTTATTTCACTGGCTATTATTCAATACACACTAGGTACTATAATACCATCATGATTTCCATTTTTCTCGTGGGCCGACAAATGCCTGCAATCATACGGAAGATATTATAAATGTATTAATGTTGATTCAATATATAGTGTCATTTTTCTGACTGAAAGACATCATTTCAAAACAAAAATGTATTTATAAGATGGTGAGCGCAAATTATATTAGCCTGCAGCATTTCGCTTTAAAGTAAAGATTATGCCAACCTTTAAGCTCACTATCCTGGGGGTGCCCATTTCTCTCCAGTTCCAGACTTCTCAGTGTCTGATTACACTGTAAGCGATTGTGCACTCTAGCAGCGCAAGGCTTTGTTTTCCCCCCCCCCCCCCCCCCCCCCGCCCTACCCTTCCCAGCACCCTTGCAGTACTCATCGACCTGTGTTGAGAGAGGCAAAGGATGTAGTGGGCCTTGCAAGAAAACATGCTGGCTCTGATGATAGGATTTTGAACTCCCAACCTTGTTGTCATGAGTCCTGTGCCTCAACCACTCCACGCTATGTCCTTTTAAAAGCGTGGCCATTAATTACCTGACTAATGGCCTTGTAGCAATACCCTAAAGGCACTATTGTGATTTGCCAATTCATAAAATCAAAACAAAATCCTTCAAAATCAGACTTTTTGCATGTTTGTAACAAGTAGAGCTATCCTATATACACCCTGCAAGCGTTAAGACTGAAAGCAAACCTAATAAGGCAAATCAAATAGTTTACTTATTACTGTCCATATAGATAGAGGCAAGGTCTGGAAAGAGCATATGGAGAGAAGCATGAATTGGAGAATGAATGGATCAGAGGTGGAGGCTATGTGTGGAAGGGCCAGTTGAGCGAGTCAGTCGGGAGAAGTGGTAATGCAATTGGAGAAATGTAAAACAGGAAATGCTGCTGGACCCTCGGAATTGAGTGTGTGTTGAAATGATTATTGCGAGTGGAGAGATAGGGATTGGTGTGATTATGGAGTTGTGCAGAGGGTGTTAAATGGGAGGGAGGATGCCGGTGGAGTGGGCTTGTGCTTGTTGTTAGTTCCAATTTTTAAGGGAAAAGGGGTCTGCGAATAAGCTATGATGCGTACAGGGGTGGAACTTGTTGGAGCATGCGATGAAAATTGTGGAGATGTAGTAAATAGAACAGATTCGGAGATAGTGAAAGTGGACGAAGTGCAATTTGGTTTTATGCCCCGGAGGGACTATAGTGCAAGTGTTCATTCTGAGGGGATGCAAGAAGAATATCGAGCAAAAGGGAGAAGCTGTATATGTGCTTGTGGACCTGGAGAAGGCCGTTGATAGAGTAACCGAGGAAAGTGATGGAGGGGCGTTGAGGAAGGGTAATACCGAATGGGTGGTTAGAGTGGTGATGAGCCTGTATGAAGGAGCAAAAACAAGAGTTAGAGTAGGTCTGAGTTGTCTGAGGAGTTGGGTGAAGTGGGTGGGCATCAGGGTTCTGTGCTCTCGCCGTTGGTGTTTGCACTTGTGGTTGATGTGGTTACGGAGAGTGCAAAGAAGGTTTGGATGAGTGAGATGGCTGTATGCCTGATGATGTAGTTTTTAATTTGTGAGACAATGGAGGGTTGAGGGAGAAGTTTTGGAAGCTGGAAGAAGGCCTTTGAGAGTAAGGGCCTGCAGGTACCTTTGGGAAGACTAAAGTGCTGGTGTGTGGGGAGGGAGGGGGAGGTGTTAGTGAGTAAGGTGGACCACATGTGGAATATGTGGAAAGAGGTGAGGGCAAATTCAGTGTGGTGTGGTGTGAGAAATGTGGGAAATGATTCATGGGGAGATGCACATAGCTAAAGAGAGTGACCCCCAATTTTGGGCAAGAGACTTTGTGTGTGGGAGATGCAAGACCGTTGAATACTAATCACGGCCGCTGAAAACGTCATTCCAATATGATATAGCCCGGAAATATCACCATGTACGTATGTCAATGCCATCCATTAGCTGTTCTTTTGGTTCACGCAAGTCACGTTAGCATCATTTTTGGTGGAATTGTTATATTTTTCATAATAGACAACCAAAATTTGAGTTTTTTTCACGTTTCCAGTGTTCTGTTGAATTATGATCAGGGATCCGAAAAATCTAATTACAAAATTCCCTTCTTTATGACGCATGCCACTTTTGAGCATTACCTTTCACAGGCATACGTCATAGACAATTACCAACACAACTGTTCCTAAATCTCACAATTTGAAAATTGGGGATGCTCTCCAAAAAACAGTGCTTGTAACCTTTAATGTTTCACTTTTTTTATCCACATTTCTTGCATGTTCTTATACCATACTACCCTGCAAGTGGTTGAAAACCCCTGTCAATCTTTTAGTCCTGTAAATTTAGAATCATTCTTATTATTTAAGAGTTCAGGGAAGTAGGAAGCAACTACATAAATCACTGTTCTAACAGAGTATAATTACGGGTATGTGACATAATTTGATTACAGTAAAAAATTTCATGTCCCCCATATCACTTATCAGTACTTTAGTTTTAAACAAGTGTTATTGGAAATTAAAAAACTAAAACCATCACTGAAGTAATTATTTAGGTGGTTTCTAAAAGAATCTTCCAATTGGATGCTTTCATGCAAAGAAATCTTTGTTTGGGCAACGGATTGAGATCAGTGACTTCATATGGGAAGATTTTCTAAAGCACAGTGTATTGTGGTATATATTGTCTCCTGTGTAAGATAACCCCAAAGTTAATTGTATAGACCTATTAGCATTGACGCATCAAGAACTATTCAAGGCTTAACACATGTGATATGGCCTGTGTGGCAGCCTTCATATGAGTTTTTTTCAAGATGAATACCCTGTTTGAGTGCGTCTCGCAAACCTCTCACAGCCTCTCCAACAAATAAGTTTAACCCGAGGAAGCATGTCCAGTGGACAATGTGAGAATGGTCTATTGATGTCGGTGACGTGCAACTCATAAATTCTTTGCCCACAATTAACCTATACTCTTCAGTGCATAAACCACATTAGACCGAATTGTCTTATCTTGGTATTTGTTGACCTTGTTTGTTTGCTTCTCTTTTCTAACACTCATTTTTACTACTTCAAGAGCAGAGTATTTTAATAGTGAAAATGCTTAAAAGCATTTTTACTACTTCAAAAGCAGAGTGTTAAAGGTGCATTTCGTGATTCCAGCACCTTCTGTTTTATTCATTGTTCATAGATATCCTTGAGAGCTTATCCTTGAAAGCTTATTCACAAATTTGAGTTGATTCCGATTTTGCGGTTTGTGTTATGAGCAATATTGCTTGTTTCCCACAGTCCCATAGGCCACTGTGCTGTATTTTCTGTCCGTAAACGGACAGAAATTGCGAATTTCTTACAGATGTGACCAAATTTGCACGTAAGATTATGTACACATGGATTACTAAGGCTAACGGTTCAGATGATATAAAAAACTTTTTTGAGGTAAGTCGGGGGGAAGAGGCTGTGGATCATGAAATGCCCCTTTAAGGCATTAAGTGTTTACATCTACTAATTTTGAGTATAGACAGTAAACATTTTTTCTACATTAAAAAGTTTAATTAGACATAATCATTGATTCTACAAAAAACAATCAATTTTTGGCCCCACAAGTTCACAACCAATGTTGTGGACATAGAGCTTCGTATTTTGTATAGTACTATTTTCTGCATATATGTGACCTTTGACCTTTGGTGGTTACTCATGCATAGACTTATGCTACTCTCAAATACAATGATAATTAAAATTTATGTTTCATTAACTATTATGCTGGCACATAATTATAGGTCTGGAATCTATTTGCCCATAAAAATTTAATGGTAAAATGCATGGTTTGGAAAAGTCTTAAAAAATATGGTGTATCAAACCTCTACTCTTTGGTTCTACATGTACATGTTCAATTTGGTCTATTCTCAACTCAAAACCACCATTAGTTTAAATTTTAGTACACAATGTGCAAGAAGCAGCAAAAACAAAATGGCCACTTTTCGTGTGCATGGAAATTGTTTCACCCCAAACCATGGCTGCAATTTCGACGCGAATCTGTGAGTCGATTCGCGCCATGATTCTCGCCAGATTATGCGTACGCGAATCAAAGTTGATTCGCGTAAATCCCCAATCAAGAAAAAAATATGCTTACCGAAATGACCGATAAATAGTTGAAATATGAGAATCACAAAAAACATATTTTTCTCTTGAAAGAACAGACGAATAATCATCCAATTTTATTGTCAAACTAAGTAAAATATCACGTCTAACGTAGTGTACACTGGCAGAAATCTGTGCATCTTCGATAGATCACGCTTCGCAACATTCAAGAACATGTACATTGTTTACTAAAATTGACATTTAATTGACCTGACCCCGATGGCATGACATGCCCGTGACCTCCAGCCATGTGTTTACCATGTACCTAAAGTACCGTATAAAAGCATACACCTCTATGATAAAACTGAGGTATAAAATACGCGTTTTCATTTAAAACGGCAAAATAAATTTGAAAGCGTACTTAAATGGGTGCAAAAATAAAGATCTTCGTTTGGATATCAACTTGGGACTATTTTACCACTAGTTTATACATAAAATAAAGAAAATTACATATCAAATTTCCAACGTGATATATTGAGGTACGCGGTAAATTTCTGGTCTCGATTTACCTGTCAGTCTGAAACTCGTAAACACGCTCATCGGAGGAAGCACGGAAGAATCGTAATTTCATTAATTGAAAGAACTCATACGTGGGGTTTTAACTTGTGTTAAGGACTCATACTTGGAGTTTAATATAAAAGGACGTCTTTGGCAACTTCAAGTAGTAGCAGTGGAAGTTGAACTTGAAGCCTTAGTTACACTACTAACTTAGTTAGCAATAGTAGTGTTACATTGCAGTCATGGGATCAGTCCATTCCAAACAACTATAGGTTTGAGTAAAATGAAGACAAATCTAAAGTTGTCAAGGTAACATGCGTCATTTGTAACAATAATTGGGAAAACGTAAAGGCCAAATACAAAGGCAAGGTCGTTAATGATATTGGGAAAAATGGAAAAACATATATTCTTAAACCAAACTTAGTTCGTCACCCAAGGAGTGATGGGCATGGGCTGGGGGGGGCTACTTTAATGGCCAAAGCAACAACAAGTAATCTCTCTTACAAAAATTTTGTTGTATTTTACTAGATTCTTAGAAAACAAATATGGGGAAAACTCATAATGTATTAGTTAATACAAATTGAATACTTTGCCATACTTTAAGCATGCCAATTATAACCCTATAATTCAAAATCTTACCGAAGTAGGTCCGAATCAATTGATTCTCGCAAAATTACCTGGCGAGAATCAAACCTGATTCTCGCAAGTTACAACAAAATTGCACCCCTGCAAACTGATCAATAATTTTCATTTTTTTTCAGTAGTAATAGTGACTTTGGTTAGTCAGTTCATGTGAAAAGTTCCATGGAAAAAATCCTATTGGAAAGTTGTTTTCTCAGGGGGTGGTTCAAGTGGACCCCCTTATGCACTAATGGGAGTGTAAAAGACCTTATGCACTTAAATATGTTAGGGCTAAGCAGAGTTCCATAATTTTATCATATGGCTATGAATAAATTTCTAAATTAGAGGATTTATTTGTTACAAAGAGATTTTGCCGTGGATGGCTCGAACAAAATAGTGTGTTGGAGCATGCTATATACTGAGCAATATTTAACTGATCGAGAAGTTGATCACTTGGTCACAGGACAGGTCAACGCAGGTTGTGCTTCTGACCACAAAGCTTAACTTTCCCGTTGTTACATACTAGTATTCTAGGCCTCGAAATCTTGCTCAATGTCATTATCTTTGACTGCAGGCACTGTGTGACCGTATTGGTGTAGCAGGCTCCTAGTGAGAGGGGGACTACAACAGGGCATGGAATGAAGTTTGCTAACAATGAAAGTGACTCGTGAGGAGTCGTCTTTTCTCAAACCAGATGTGCTCTCATCTACTGTATACTGCAGGTACTGCAGTGTATGCAGGATTTAATCCAAAGCCACTATATAGTGCTTATCTTCCTTTGAGGTCTTGATGTCATTCTCAAGGAGGATTAAAATAAGGAGAATGACACTGTGGACGAACAGTGGTCCCTGGGCCGTGGATTCCGGGGGCGCTATAACGAATCGGGTTAGATGTAAGGGGTTGAGGGACACAGCACTGAAAAGTCCCGGCAAAACTCGGGGATAGGCGATATTCTTGTTGACTATTTGACTTAAAAAGTAAAATTGGTGTTATATGAAAGCTGTAAATTTCTGGAATGTGCTTTATAAGATAGATATCGGTTAATTAAGTTCTTTTAACAAAACAAATTGTAGGAACTAAACTATTCCAAGGGATTTCATTTGAAGGACCCGAATGTGTGATCCAGGGCTGTAGCAAAAATAGATACCTTATTCTAAAATAGATTAAAATAACCTATAAGAAGAACATTAAAGGAGCTAAATTTGATACGAAACATACCAAATTTGACCTTGAAATAACGAAATAGGCGATGTGAAAAACAAAATAATTAACATTGTGAACATTCAGTGTAGGAACCCCTTAAACTAAGGTGGGACTTGGTGCGATCTGAGGGCGCTATATATAGTTGAGTCTTGCAATGCAAAGTTCAATACTATCATGGTTACAAACGTTGAACACGCAAATTATATGTGAGGGTAATAAATAAAGGAGGGACCATAAAAAATTGTCGTTGGTATGAATCGAACTTTCGTATTTTGCCCTAATCCATCTTGAGGGTAAAGGAGCAAAAGACGACAGGCGCTAAGTGTCAACCCCCTGCGTCAGGTGGAATGCCAATAGTCGCAGAATTAAATCGCGAACGTTGATTCAAAAGCGATGACATAAGAACGTGAGTGTATAAAGGCAGTCGAAAATATACACGCGAACTAACTGCCTGAACAGTTGACGTCCCTGACTCGAGGAAGGTAAATGGAGTATCTTAAGAGATTCTTAAAATATACACAATCGGGCCCCCTATTTTTCATCACAGTCCATTTGTACTGTGTATTGGGGAAAATGTTTGTGTAAAGACCTATCTACGTGGCCTAAGCTAACACGCCGTATTTGTCAAGAAATGATGATTTATATGCTTTTGTTACGAATGAAAGTGGGATACGACTTTATCGTATAAACAAAACAAGTCGTAAGTGGCATCTTCAAAACGGCTTAAAATAATACTGTAGTGTCTGTTAGAGTAATATAAGGTGTTGATAGCAATTTAGACACGAAATCGGCATTTTGAATTTTAAACAAAAATGGGCATTTTGAGTGGGAAAAATTACTAGATAGTGGCTTAAAGGCCAATATTAGTGATACAATAAAATAACAAAAAAAAAATCTAATCAGAAATCAGAGTTTGCATGTTGTAACAAGCCTGTACCTATCATATCGGGCAAATGATAAGGCCAGAAGCAACATATAGGGCAAATTGGAATATTAATCATACAGTAGGCACAGACACTACTTTTTGCTTGTAACTAATGGCGAGTCATTATATTTGAACACTGTGTGTTTTCTTCTTTTCTGACACTTTCTTTAATTCAGTTGAACAAGTACCTTATCAGAATTATACAAGACTATCCTTCACTTTAAGTTATTCCTGCGAATTTCAATATTTTGATGTGTTTTGGATGAATCGCTGATATATTTTAGAGGTGAGTCTGCTAAACAAGTTAGTTACCTACCTTGGTGTGGTCGGTTCACCCAAACTGAAAATATCTCTCAAAAAGTCCATTTTTTATCTTATGATGAAAAAAGGAGTCCCAAAATTAAAGTATAGTGCATAAAAGGTTTTTAAAATTAAGTGTTGATTTAAAAAAAAACAACTCAAATGACGGGTCACATCACCTTAGGTAGATACCCATGCATCGTGCAATTGCACAAAAGTTGATTTTTTTTTTTTCAGAACTCCTCATCCCGCCCACACAAAAAAATCATAATTCGGCCTGGTTTCCTACATGTGAGTACCTACAAGAATAACATTAATATCATTGTCTTTTAGGCAATCGGGAAAGACATTATATCGGATGATTCGTGTGTCTTTGGTCGGGTGTTGTGTAAAACATTAGTATACACCTTTGGTGACACTTTTTCAACTTAACTGAACATTTAGTGCAGTGATGGATCAAGTTCATACTTGTGGGTTATATGCTGATATATTGAGACAAGGGGGGTTTATGTGGGGTAACATATGATGAGGTCAAGGTCATGTCAGGGCCACTTAGGTCATTATATTGCTATTAGGTAGACACCTTTGGGTGACTCTTAACTCGGATACCTTCTTAGTGCAGTCATGGATCATACATACTTGGTTGCTTATACATTGAGACAAGGGCTCTTATGGGTAGAAGTTTCATATAGAAGTCCGCCCAAGGCTGCAAAATTATTCCGTCAAGCGCTTACTGACACAACATCATACAGGCATGACGGAATCAATTGTAATAACCCATTTGCATAATTTGGACTCTAAATGAAATGTCTACCATATTATGTGGGGCAACAGATGTGAAGGTCAAATGTCAGTCAGGGTCATTAAGGTCATTATTTTCTCCCTTCTTCTATGGCCACGTAATCAGACAACCTATTTGGGACCACGGTCCTATTTTATTAATTGTTTTATCACAAAAGAATGAAGGATTATCTCTAATAAGATTATAGTGTGGATAGCCAACCTGAGTGACATTGTATAATCATCTCAAATTGCTAATCTTTGATATGACTTCTTTGTGTCTCCCTTACAGGCTGAAAAACCCAAGTTCCCTCCTAAACCGTACATTGTGGATTTGATACATGAACCAGGCTGCCTGATGAGAACAGATTCATCTGATGCTGTCAACTACCAGAAAATATGATTTCGGCATTGGCAAAGATCTTCCCATGGGACTTGAATATATTTTTCTTTCAAAACAAAATAAGACTCGCAAAGATAAAGCAATCATGATTTAAAGGTGGGTGACCTGATCAACAACCTCGACCCCATAATTGAGATTTTGATATCAGCAGAAAGTTTATTTTTTTTAATGCAAGTGAAATTTTAATGAAATGTTCTCGACCAAATAAATTAACACATGCTGTCATATGGATGAATTCAGTACACATTTGTGCTTCTAATATTCAAACAGCTGGATCAATTTAACTCAAAATTTTTAATCGGATGTTAGGTGATATGCTCCCATGTGAGGGAGAGAATATTTGAATGTCTGATTTTTCGGAACCATGATCGGGTCACCCACCTTTAATGTGCAATTTAATGTACATGTGGAATGGAATCAGCGCAAGAATTATGGACAATACATTTTAGACAGAAAGGGGAGTCTTGTCATCTCTGAAGGAGAATCTAACTACAGGAAAAGTTAGGATTGTCAAATGTAAGATTATTGTACTGAAATATCCAGAGATACTCAATATTGAAAAGTCCGTCCAATAACAAAATTAAAGGGGAAGTGTAATAGCCCTTAACGTGGCACTGTCACTGGCACAAAATATGAAATTTCTTCAATTCACTCACAAATGATAGTGTAGGCCATTGGAAGAATAGAGATATATTTTACACATAAAAATAACATACCCAAAAAACAGATAGGTACATAAGAGGCTAAAGACATCCAGGTAATTTTTAAGCTAACTTTAAGTTTGCTCTAACTTTAATTAACAAATGTGTCTATTACATGAATATTATAGACTCACACTCACCTGGTCAAACAGGGTGCATGCTGTGGGAATCAACTCCAGTGTGTTTTCTTGTGTTAAACGCCATTTCTGTTTTCTGCTGAATAAATTTAGCCGGAGTCATTCTATTATAAAACCCATAAGGGCACTGATTCGGTTTAATTATTTCGGGCTAATGTATCCGAAAGCTTTACAACCATGCAAAATATCAATTTAAAAAAAATCTTGATGGTGCACTATTTTTCAAATGTGCCAGTGTCTCTTTAATTAAGTAATAGCAGATCCAATTAGAGAGGGAGTCCACTAAAGAGCAAATTTTAAATTTTAATGAAATTCATACTACAAATCACTTCTATCTATTTGAAAACATTATGGATGCCTAAAATGTACATAATTGTCCCCACCAAACTAAGATTGGAATGGGGAATATAAAATGAGCTCTGTCCGTATGTCCAATCTTATATTCGTCTGTGAGAAAAACCATGTTAACCATGTTGGAATTTTTTATTTCCGGCCCAAACATTTGGGCCAATTGCAGCCAAACTTGATCAGAAGAACCACTGGCCTAAGGTTCATGTGATGTACTCTGATTGGTGTGAGAGGTCATGTGGGCCGATTAAAGGGGCATCTTTGAAAATTTATCCATTTTTTTTCTGTCACAAATCAAATGCTACGATCACCAAATTTGGTCAGTATAAGCAGTGACCCAAGGCCCATATGAGGTGTACATAGATTGGGGTCGAAGGTTATGTGGGTGGATTAAAGGGGCATCCTGTCATTTTGGCTAGAGTTTTAGTTAGGTTGTTATTTCAATTTGTTTTTCTGTCACAAATCAAATGTTACATATCAGGAGCTGAATTAAGGGGGGTCTGTTGTAGTTTAAGGTGTTACTTCTTAGTGATCGCAACATTCGGTGGGGGCATATTTTATGTATTGCATTAACACAAGTTCACCTTGTTTATATTTTGGCAATAATTAAACATTCCAGATATTTCTCTACGACTGCTACACACAGTGTAGTTGTTAATAACCTAGCACCTGTTAGATTATAATATTCAAAACAATGTTTATAGTAAAACAAAAGATGAAGTGTAGGAGTTATTGACTATGCATATGTGCTTAATTTTCAACATCTGTCACTTAAAGGCTGACTCAGAGATTTCCTGAGTTTTTCCTCAATTCCTCAATTTTCTAACAAATCAAGTTTTTGCATGATTGTACATAACACTTGTCCACATACTAATCACTGTGTGAAATAGGTAAGCTCAAATCCATTTCCTTCATATAGAAAATCACAACTTTGTATTAAAATTCTGGATCTGAAATTTTGTTAAGGTGTTTGCATCATCAGAGAACCTATCGATGAAATTCGCTTAAATTAACATATATGTTACTTTAAAGTGTGTAGATAACAAATCTTGAAAAAAATTAGGGGGGTACGGTACTCAATTTTGAGCTATGAATGGTTTGAAAAGGGCATGTTTCGCCCAAAGTTACTACAGTAGTCTATGAGAAAATTAGAATTTGCACCACATTATGCCTTATAGTGAAAAAACAATTTGATAGATTTTTTTTAATTTTCACTTATGTTCAGGGTTTTGATGAGATCTTTTTGAAAATGTAATAAAAATAGGGGGTGCCGGGATTACCTTTCCAGATAAATAACAAAGTATGTCAAAAAATATGACTATTTTGGCACCGGGCGTTGTCAAATCCGAGACGCATATGCACCATTTGGTGCGTACCATCGCGTTGATATAGGCGCGATCTATTGCTAGTTTTCGCTTAACGGCCAGACGCTTCTCTTGTGGCCACAACAAAATGGAAATCCATTTACTTTTCTGGGTTCTGTTCACAGACTAAGGTCTTCTTTAAATAATTTTTAGCATTTACCAAAATAACATTGTCAAGAAATGGTAGGCCTATGAGGGCTTTAAAGTGCGATAGCATGAAATGGGGTGAAACACACTCAGCTTCGACTTCATGTGGTCTGAAACCCCCTTAATTTTGACCTACTAGACTTTTGTTGGAAGCCAAGTCTTCAACCCCCCATATTGGTGCAGATGGCTTCCAAAACAGTCATTATATAATCAATCTTGTCAATTCATTGTTATTTAACATATTTTTTGTTTTTATACTATTACTCATTATTTTTCATATTTGATTTTTTCATTATTATATAATTACATTTATTATTTTTTATCATAATGCTAATTATAGTCTTCCAAAACAGTCATTATATAATCAATCTTGTCAATTCATTGTTATTTAACATATTTTTTGTTTTTATACTATTACTCATTATTTTTCATATTTGATTTTTTCATTATTATATAATTACATTTATTATTTTTTATCATGAACCGGGCCTGCCTGATGATAACCGAATTCATCTGATGCTGTCAACTACCAGAAAATATGATTTCACCATTGGCAAAGATTTACCTGTGACTTAATTTTTTTAAAGTAAAAGTTAAGAAACTCATAAAGAAAGCAACCAGGATTTAAAGTAGGGGTGACCCGATCAACAACCTCGACCCCATAATTGAGATTTTGATATCAGCAGAAAGGTTTAATTATTTTTTGGAATCAAGTGAAATTTTATGAGATGTTTCTCGACCAAATAAATTAACACATTTGCTGTCATATTGATGAATTCAGTACCATTTGTGCTCCCATTCAAACAGCTGGATCAATTTTAACTCAAAAGTTTAAGTCGGATGTTAGGTATATGCCCCATGTGAGGGAGAGCATATTTGAATGTCCTGATTTTTCGAAACCATGACGGGTCATGACCCAACTTTAATAGTGTGTGCATTAATGTAGCATGGTGGAATGGATCAGCAAAGAAATTAGGACATACATTTTAAGACAGGAAGGGGAGTCTTTTCGTAGTCTGAAGGAGAATCTAACTACAGGAAAAGTTAGATTGTCCAAATGGAAAGATTATGATGCTGAATAATCCAAGAAACTCATATTTAAAATTCCATCCGATCAACAAATTTAAGGGAAGTGTAATAGCCCTTAAAGCGGCACTGTCACTGGGCACATTTCACAAAATAACGCTTTTCAATTCGCTCACAAATGATAGTCTAGGCCATTGGAAGAATAGAGATATAGTGGTACACATAAAATAAACCTACAACAAAAACAGATACATTAATACGATGCTAAAGACATCCAAGTAATTTGAAGGCTTACTTTTAAGTTGTGCTGTAACTTTAATCAACAAATGTGTGTATTACATGAACATTATAACTTGTACTCATTGATACTAAAAAACCACTGTCCCTGATTGGTCAAACGGGCGTGCTGTGGGAATCGACTCCAGTGTGTGTTTTCTTGTGTTAATGCCATTTCGATTGTCTGCTTAATCATGTCGCCAGAGTCATGTTATTATATATCATTCGTTTTACCAAGAAGGGAACTGATTTGGGTCCTTAATTACTTTAGGTTAGGGATAATGTTATAAAGCTCTATACCATGCAAAAATATCAATTTTAAATAGCTTCACGGTACACTATTTTTCAAATTTGCCATTGTGGGTGGGTGGTTGGGTGGGTAGTTGGGTGGATGTGAGGGGTATTTTAAGTGGGTGTCTCTTTAGCTAGTAAGAGCATATCCATTAGAGAGGGAGCCCCTAAAGAGCAAATTTTAAATTTTAATTAAATTCATACTACAAATCACTTCTATCTATTAGTGAAACATTATGGATGCCTAAAATGTACATGCTTGTCCCCACCAGAATAAGTTTGGATGGGGGACATAAAATACTCTGTCCGTATGTCCAATCTTATAATTTTGTTTTGTGAAAACACCATGTCACAGTTATGAATTGTTATCTCCTGCCCAAACAGTTGGGCAGATGCCGCCAAGAACCACTGGCCGAAGGTGTCATTGATGTAGTCTGATTGTGTGAGAGGTCATGTGGCCGAATTAAAGGGGCATCTTTGAAAATGTTATCCATTTGTTTTTCTGTCACAAATCAACTGCTAACCTTCACAAATTTTTTGGTTCTAATTAGTACCCAAGGCCCAATATTAGGTGTACGTAGATTGGGTCGAAGGTTTTATATGGGGTGGATTAAAGGAGTGCATTTGTCTTTTGGCTAGATTTTGTTACGCGTTATTTTTCAATGTTGTTTTCTGTCACAAATCAGGGGGCATATTTTGCATCATGCCAACGAACACAAGTTCACCTGGTTTATAATTTTGGCAATAATTAACATTCCAATATTTCTCTATGACTGCTACACACAGTGTAGTTTCAATATCTAGCACTGTTAGATTATAATTTCAAAACAATGCTATAGTAAAACAAAAGAGTAAGTATAAGATTGATTGGGACATGCATATGTTCTTAATTTTCAACACTGTCACTAAAGGCTGACTCATAGATTCCGAGGGGGATAGTCACCTCAAGTTTTCTAACCAGCATGTTGTTTTCACATGTACAAATACTTCTACATACTCCCACTTTGTGAAATAGGTTAAGCTGGGGTCATTTGGGGTAATTTTGTGACCGTGGATAGCAGAGCATCATTTCTCATGGGATTTGTCTTCTATGAATGTTCTGAACAATTTAGCATGGCCGGTTCCCCTCGCGAAGTGTGGGCGGAATCCATGAGGGGGAAAAATCCATAATACAAGGGTCAATTAAAAATGCTTGGATTGCTTAAAAAGGTAACTGAGTTCTTCTTGTTACAAGGCTGTTAAAAAAAGGTATAGTTTGTACTACCTACCCGGTATGGTTACCGAAGTTATACCAAAATGTCTCAAATGTCAAAGTCAATCATCAAAGGGTTCAATCTCTTTAATATTGACCAATTCTTTAAAAATGGTCTGAAATTGTTAACCTTTCCACAGGGATTTGTGAACAAAAGTAGTTGACACTCTCATTTGTATATTTGTTTATCGGATAAATGACAAACAAAGTTGTAAGATTCAAACTCTCCAGTTTTTTAATCCTTGTAACATACAACACTTTGGTTAACCTTTTTACAGATTCCAAGATGTTTCATTTTGACCCCTGTATTATGGAATTTTTTCGCCCCGGTCCTGGATTCAGCCACCATTTCTCCAAGGGTAACCCCGCTACATGATGCTATTCTGCTCTCCACGGTCACAGAATTTCTCCAAATGACCCTACTAGTAAGCTCAAATCCATTTCCTTCATACAGAAAATCACAACTTTTGTATTAAAATCAGATCTGAGATTTTTTTGGTTATCCACAGTATTCTATGGCACTGTTTTATACTACACCTAAATGTTTTACTACATCAAACGGAAATCTGTTTTTCTCAAACTTCGGAATTGATACTTCAGTGATAGCTCTTAGTTTCTAGTTGACTAATTTTGAATTAATACACCAAAAATAATTTTCATAAATCTCTGAGTCAGCCCAGGGGGGAGGGGCAAGAAATCACAATTTCAGACGTCGCCATCGTTTACACGTAAAAGCGAATCTTAACGAAAATGCTGAAATTTTTTATATGTTGTCAAGGAATATTTTCTTATTCAAAACCGTTGGAGTTGAAGACAACTCCACGAGAATGGGTTATTTCTATTTTTTTTGTATTAATAACGCACAAGGACGAGTCGTATATAGGTCTGAACACCCCTGACCGACCCACATCAAGCCCCCAAATGGTTGGTGGTTTGCCGCCGTATTGCTTTAATTTCTTTTGACATTTTTTGGGGAATTGCTATAATGAATGAGCCTTGGCCGCCACGCCTGTGTCAGCCTTTAATTAAAAAGTGTCCGGGTGCACCTATCACCACGCAGAGTAATATCTATAAACATTTTATATAAAACACAAAAGCAGATAGTGAGGAGTTTTTGACCATAGCGTAATTTTTCAACATCTGTCAATTATGTATGTTCAATGCAGGGCCGTACGCAGGTTTTTTTACGGGGGGTGCAGGTCTGTCGAAAAAGTGACCTTTTTGTGGAAATGGGACCTAACCCCCTAAATTGGTTCTTTTTTGTGACGTTTTGAACATCTCATCACCACAACGTGGACCTTTTTCGGCATATTTTCCTCTTAAATTTTGGACCTTTTATCAAGAAAATCTGCAAAAAGGGTTGACCTTTTTCCCCTTTTTGGAATTTGGGGGCCCCTGCGTTCGGGCGTCAAGTGCACAGTAAAGGTTAGCAATTGTTGCCTCTTCTCACCATCTAGCAGTCCAATAAAGTAAAAAAGGTAACAATTGTAAACATCCTAATTTCATGTTATAGGAGATTTCAAATTAGTGAGAGTTTCTTGCATATTGCCATGGGTAATGAGTATGATGGTTAATCCCTGCCATGTAGACCTAGGCCTTTGGTTGCCTATCACAAACATTTGCAACCATGCTACAAAATTACTTTAAGAGCTGCGGGTAAACTGGTATGAATTCAGAGTCAAACAATTTTTTAATATAAAAAAAACTTAACACCATTGTTAGGCCATGGATGTCAAGGAACTCATACTCTGCTTTGGCGCTAATCCGCCTTACAAGGTTGGCCATTTTGTATGGCCAAATAAAAACTTAGTTCTGATATTGTCCATGACACAGAATGCATTATGCATTATTTGCAGTGTCAAAGGTAAGTTTATTTCATATAACAAGTGAATGACATAATTACTGTCTTTTCATCGCTGATACTTCATTGAAACACCCAAGCTATCTTTAATGTGAAAAATGTATTTTAGTTCAACATTATTTACTAGCTATATTGTATGAGTACCATAACTTTTTTACCTGAGGCCATTTAAATAATTGTCTAGTACCGGTCTCACAGTGGAATAGACAGAGCCTAAAATGGTTTAATGAGGTCTCGACTTTTTTTGAATCACTATAGTGGAAGTTATTGTAGCTCATTTCAAGATGTTAATCAGTTTCTTTTCTGAATTCCTCTTGATGTGAAAGGTGTAGATAGTGCTTATAAAAAGTAGTGTGATACCGCTCACTTAGTTTTGTGTTGAAAATCTTCCACTGTCTTCTACTGAAAATGAGTGAAATTAATGCAATCTGAAAAAAAATGCAACTGAGAAAGTTGTCATTCTAAAAATTATAACAATTTTGAGAATATCAATAGTGTTTGAGCTGAGTGATTCAAAATAAAGAATGCTAACATCTATGGCTAGCATGTGGATCACCTGTTTCATCTACAAAATATGAAAATCTTGTATATATGTACCCCCAGTGACTCGGTTTATTTCTTTTGATCTAGAGGATAGAAGAAATTAAGGAAGGATAATGGAAGCAGAAAATGAAAAAGTTCATAAGTTAATGTAACAGGTAAAATGGTATGCGTTTCTTTACGGCACTTTGCAATAAATTTGATTTTCTCTAATCAATTTTGCATGGATAGGCCCAGAAGATTTTTGTGTGTTTCAACATCTTCCAGATTCGAGCTTAAGGCTGACTCATAGATTTCCTGATAATGGCGGCCCCTCATTTTCAAAACCATGTTTTTCTTACATATGGGTCATTCATCAGGTTAGGACTCAAAGTGTTGACATGGCTCTGTATCATCAAAAGTATCACTACTTTTGATACCGTTTTCATGTAAGATGGCACCTTTGGGGGTGTGCAAGAACTTGCAAAGTTGTAGACATACGCATGTGTCCTTGTTCCGAGGTTGATAGAAACATGCCTGTTTGATGGCGTTGACCGAGTTCTGGTTAGTCTGAATTTCACAATTCTCATTTGTTAACATTTACATATGAATTGATTAAAATAATTTTGTGTACTAATGAAGAGTATGAAGTGCACTAAGCAACGTTAATTGTTGAAAAAGTTTTTACCCACATTAAAATGAAATGGTAGATTTGTTCATTTTTTGCGGTGTCCATGTTAGTCCACATTTTATACATTGGGTTTTGCAGTTGGTATTGTTTCTTCTGCCATGTGTGGGGGGGAAAAACAATTACAACCATCACAAGATTTTATACATGTAACAAGTTCTGTGTTCGCTGAATGACCTACAAGTATTGTAGTTTGGGTTGTACTTATTTGGTCATTACCCTCCAATTGTGACAAATTTAATGTAAATATTTATGTCACACACTTATTTGCACACAATAACTGCACCAATTTTTGGTAGCAGGGTGACAAAATATGCATATCATACAACTACTAAATTATATGTTTAGGGACACACTGCAACAAGAAAAACTAAGTTGTGGAAAAATTACCACATTAACCATCAAGAACTGAAATGTGAACCGAACCCAAATGTTAATAATGCGGACGTAACTAGACGCCATTCAAACACAGCAAATCTGGCAATAATTTTGCTCTGATTGGTCACAATTAAACATAATTCGCTTTTTCTGGTGACTTTTATTTTATGCCCTCTCAGTATGTACACAAAATCATTTTGACCAATTCCTACTGTAATGTCTAAAAACTTGATTTGTGAAATTCAGACGTAACACAGTCTAATGTCCATCAAACAGGCATGTTTTCTATCATACCTCGGACAAGACAATTTGCGTATGTCTCAAACTTTGTCAATTTCTTACACACCCAAAAGTGCATCTTACCTGAACTAACTGTATCAAAGTCAGTGATACTTTTGATGATACAGAGCCATGTCACACTTAGAGTCCCACCTGATGGAAGACTTCATATACATAATGCTTGTCATATACTAATCACTGTGTGAAATAACTGACTCAAAAAATTGAATTCCTTCTTATAGAAAATCAAACTTGTATAAAATTCTGGATCCGGAAATTTTCGTATACATGGTATCCTATGGCACTCGTTCCTACAGTGCATAATGTTTCCTGCATGATAACGAACAAATCTGATTCATCGCCAGGTGCGTAGCCAGCCCGGTGGTTCCGAGGGGGCAATTTACCCGTAGGTGCAACAAATGTCCCTATCACAAGCAAAATTCCCGGTCGCAGCAAAAGAAATCCGAAAAGAGGGCTGATTTAACCTGAATATCTGTGTTTTATTTCCTGATTTCCCTTCAAGAAATTTTTTCAGAGGGGGCACACACGATTAGAATAGCCTGAGTTGAATAAGCCTGAATACGCCGTCTTTATACATAAGATATTGATTTAGTAATTTCTTCGTGCACGACAGAAATTCAAAGCATGGTTTCCTATCGGGACGATTAGAATAACAGGCAGTTCAAAACAAGTTTTGCGTTTCTTCAATGCTTTGTTTGTCCTAACCTTCGAAACGTTCTAGTTAGGTGGTATACAACTGATCAAGTGCAATTTGAGAGAAATTTATATCCTCAAAAAAACGCCCGTTTAAGGTAACTGGGGTTAAAAATTAATATGCTTTTCCTGTACAGCACTTTGCACGACACAATTTTCTCTCTACAATTTTGCAGGGATAGGCAAAGAAGAGTTTGCGTGTTGTTTATGTATGTTGAACAGCTTCCAATGCAAACTAATTATGTCAACCAATGCCCATCCGGGCCCATCCAGGGCAATGGGCATATATTCAGCTCTCAAAATCAAAGAGTACCAGAGGAGTACAGTTAGAAAAGTTTTGTCTATCTGAAAAGAAAGATCAAGAGATGTTATGTATCGCACTGCAACCCCCCCATTAGATACCGCATCCGGCTCCTTGTCCACTTTCAGTGATATTTAATAACAACGAATGGAACAGATGCTCTGTACCATATATGCAATATACATAGTCCACTCAATCTATGAAATACTAGGTACACCTTGACAAACTTGCTACATAAAGTTAGTTTTTTGCTGTAACTAACGTAAAATCTCCCAAACAACATCCAAAAAGGGATGCTGGCAAGACATGCAATTTGGCATTTATCCTATGGCCAGGTAAAAAAATGGGGTCCTTTTTAGATAAATGTCACCATTGTGGTGTTTGTATTCCGTCACACAGAAAGGTCGCGAGAGCACAGTCTCTGTCTGCCGAGCTGTGGATAATCAATCATCAAATTTATTGACTCGACAGGCCTTGTAATAACAATAACAATAAGAAAGCCAATTACAATTATAATATAAAAGTTAGAGAAAATCTATGCAATAAAGAGAACAATTCATTATGAAAACGTAATTTATACTGTACAAACAGCAAATTTTAGCAAGCAAGGCATAATTTTTTGACATAGGCTGAGAAAAATAACTAAATTCCTAGGTAAGCTGGAACAATTGCAATAGAATTTCTTTTCACCACAGTGCATTTCTATATAGTCCGCATGAATGCCAACTAAAAGTCCAGAAAATCCAAGTGGTGGAAATGATTAATTGGGCAATAAATCCAAAATGCCCTCCATCCTAATCCTACGATTTTTACAAGGATTTTTGTTGTATTCCTTAAATCATCTAAAATTATATTTTTGCACCTAAAAGCCTACATGTGTTATATTTATGAATTATTATATTTTTATTCTTATACGGCATACATTCATTCTTGACAAAAGTGTACTTAATTTGCATAAATCCCAAATGGCCGCCCATTCTAAGACTTTTACACTGAGTGTGTTATATTTGCTTATTATTTTGTTTTGGCACCTACAATGCCTAAATTTTATTACATTTCTGACTATTATAATTTTATTTTGTCTTAAAGAGGCACCATACAATGCTTGGTTGCAATATACCTATTTGAATACTCTAAAATGGCTGCCAATTGTACAATTTGGCGTCAAAAGTGTCAACTTTTGAATCACATCTTTTTGCACCTGACCTAAAACACATTACATTTGCTTCACATCACTGGTTATTTAATTCCTCCAGCATCCCACCTCTGTCTTACTCCCCCCACATACACCCACACCCACAAACCCATCCCCTCCAAACATGCACCACATCCATCAATCGACATATGCAAACTGCTAATCTTATTGAATATACTTATTATACCATCATGATTAAATTTGTCCAATAAATACACTGGACTATTGAAATGTTTTTTATCCTGACCCTTTTGGGCATTCAATACCAATCGATTGCTTCTCACATCACTACCAAACACATTTCATTCATTGCAAACATGTTTTAAAATTGAAAAACTATTTTATTTTAATAGAGAATCCAGGTTTTTTCGATCAAAAAATTTGGATTCTCACTGAAAATTTGGTACCGTATATTGTTAAAAAAAAATTCAATCGATTACACCAGGTTTTTCAAATTGAAAAACTTGGAATTTTCGATTTAAAAAACCTGTATTCTTTTCCGATATACCCAGTTTCCATGAAAAATAAATAGGTTTTTAATATATTTTAAAAAAAGATTCACGCCAAGAGAAATCCAACTTTTTCTCAATCGGAAATCAGATTCCTCGTGATACAAACACCAAAGCTTATCACGGAGAATTTCCGGTTTTATCGACTGAGATCATCTTGATCGTCTGAAGTTTCCCCTTAAGGTTCTCAGGAGTTAAGCAAGAGCAGAATGGAAGAATGTAGGGATTGCCACGAAGGCACCCTAATAATCTCAATACAGCTCATTTCAAAATGACATCAAATCTTGTGTGAATGTACATTGTGACTCCATACTGGTGCGGTGTATTCAGCAGGTCCCCGATGTCTGGGCCGATACCTGCTGGCAACCGCCTCAAGTCCAGAGAGAGTTTCTCTTAAGCAAAGTGCAACCTCTTTGAAACAGTCTCCCAAGGAGCTTAAGAGAGTTGCCCTTGTGGACAGAAAGAGACTTGCCACCACCCAATCATCTATTGGTGTTGAACGTGAGCATCTCCCACCTGGAGTTTACTCCTCAAGGGCTAATGGCATGCCTCGACAGATAGAGAACCAGAATTGGCCAATCTACCTAAGTTTCCTTGGCATCAGTGGGGTTATCTGGAAGCAGATCAGACACTACCTGTGGGGTGGAACTGCACCACAGACATGGACTATCTCTTGGTTTGCCCACTGCTGGGGCAACAATTGCCAGAAGGACCTTGTGGAATTCTCTGGCGGGAATCATATTTGAGAACCACGTTGTTGACATGATACGAATACGCAGTTGACTATGCCAAGGCAACAGTTCTTGCGCGTGAAGTGTCAAAGATGTGGTCCTTGTGACGCCAAGGTACTTTGGTGTGGAATCGGGTTGACAGTTTCCTCCCCACTAAAGGATGTTAATTTCCTCTTTTATTAGCGCAGTTGGTTTGCAAGCGTAAAACAGAGCCAATAAAACCGCATTTTCTTGGCAGAGTTTTTAGTGCCGTGAGTGGAAGAATTGACTTGCAGTTGATGCGTGATATTGTCTTTCTGCAACACTGCTCCAAAGGCCCACACAATCAGCAGCTTATTCCAGGTAAACATATATCTGCGTGAAGTAACTGCGAAGAAACCCCTTCGGCATATCCTGATACTAAATATTGAAGAGACTGGGTGCCAGGACAGACCCAGTGGGACAAACAAACAAACCCCGTTTCCGAATTTTGGCTTTCTACTGCATTGCCATTTGAGTCCCCACACCACAGTCCAAAATCGTGAGAGCACAATGAACTTGATAAGCTTGACATCAGAGAAGATTTTGAGTATCTTAAGATAGAGACTCGATGCCAGACTGTATCAAGGCAGCAGTTAGATCTGAAAGGCTGCTTCAAGCTTCTGCTTCTTCTGGAAGCTGTTTCGATATCATTGACATGTCTTGCTATAGCTGAGATCATTGTTGATTTTAACCTCTCGAAAGCCATTTGGGTGAGGGGTAGCTTATACATGTGGGATAGCAGCGAGATGGGTTTCTAACTATGGGCGCGTTGCTGGTTCTTGGACTCAGTCTTGCAATTACCTATGAAGTCTTCCATCTGGAATTGCTGATGTCCCATACACGTAAGAGGAGAGTTGGACCATGCACACTTCAGGCATATTTCTCCAATTCTGTATGGATGTTGTCATTGCCTCCGCTCCATCTTTCCCATTATTGAGAAATTTGCTTCCTCCCTTGGGAACTCTACATTATAGACAAGCTACATCCCGCCAAGCTGGTATGACCAATTTACATTTAATTAAGAAACCTTTTATGTCTGGAAAGTCAATCAGTGTGGTTGATTTACTCTATGGCCTTCTATTAAGTGATCAATGGCCCAGCGGGGGTTCAACTTGCCACTCTAAGATTACAAGAAGTCGCAAAAGTTTTTGAATCGCATTGCATCACACTGACCAGAGGGTTTTGCCACTTTCCATTGTTGACAAGTACTGAGGCGATGCAATTTGCAAACCGGACACTGCTTACGGGACAGCTACGACCCGTGGAGCTGTTGACGGTGTTCCACGGCCTTGCAGCTTGAGTGGGTAAAGTTGATATTGGATTTCTCCCCATCCAATCTGGTACACTCTCTTTTAACAAAGCATCCTAGCTAGTTGCCTTTTTTCTATTCTCCTCGTATTGCGTCGGCATTACATATCAATTTACTCGTCTCATTCCTTGTCTCAACAGTGGATGTAGGGATTGTGCCTCTGGAATCGATGTTTTACTGCTTGGTAAAGCAAGCATAGAGTAGAAATCAGAATATGCATTGTTTGCTGTTATAAGACTGAGAGTCGGGGTCTGGCACTGGATGACAGTCAACTAATGAGTTGTTTGAACTTGCCACTTGGGCCAGTTTGCTTTCCTTCCTGAGTTCAAATCTCTTTTTGTAGAGGCTGGAGATTGTGATCTTGATGTCACTGATTGATAACCAAAGATAGGGCAATTGCCTGATCTGGGGAATCTATGGAGGATCTTTCTGAGCAGCGGGATCGGATTTCCGGGTGACTGTTGACAGGTCGGGAGAGGTAAATTCCAATGATGCTCTGACTAGAAATAGGTACAACTACTACCAACAGCAAGTTATAGGTGTGACCCGATTCCCCTGTTTTCATTTCAATTTTAATTTATCCACCCACTGTACATCAACCTCTTCAATGCCAATACCTTCAGAAAGTACGAAAGGTGACACGATGTGTTGAATCTCCTAAAACTGTTCGAATTTGAAGCCATTTTGTTTTTTTACGGTTTGGTTGTGGAAGTATTTACCCACGGTGTAGTCCTGTGTCCACTCTTGCAAACCATCTAAATTGGTACTGGCGTGAGAAACTAATGTATCATTCGTCCCATAGAGACTGTTGAAATGAAATAATCTCAAATATCTCCGAAAAACGAAGGGGGTTTACGGATATTTTTGCATCAATTCAGTGTCAGAAATTTGTTCTCTTACGAGAACATCCCTCAACTGGGTCCTGAACCTATTTTGAGAAAACCTGCCATTCTATTGGTAGTTTTTAAACCGCAATCTCTATTGCTCTGATGAGCCCAAACATTTTTTCCCCGGTGCTACGGTCCCACTAGGCTAGCTAATTATATGTTACGCTCATACTTTCCGCACCGCGTATTTGGTTTTAATACAGCTAGGGCATACATGTGAAGTACCATACACTTATTAAATGCTAATATTTTAACATTTATTTACTGCAGAGCAATAGAGGAGAAGGAAATACTCAAAAAAAAAATCATGAACTCTGAAAACCGGCGGCCATTTGAATTTTGCAAATTGGTTCCTTCCGCCACTCGTTACGTATTTCTATTAAACGTATGAAGCATTATAATACTTTTTAATGTAAAACATTTGTTTCTGGGCTTCAACGCTATTTAGATCTAGCTATACAACCAAATTCATGTAAAAACATAGGATTGGCGGCCATTTTTGATTTATGCAAATTATGCGTATTTCCACCACTTGGATATTTTTGGACTTTTAGTATGTCAATTTGGGGAACTTTAGAAATGCTTGTGTGAATAAATTCTATGCAATTTTTTTCCAGGTCATATCACATATTTCCCAGCCTAACATGTTATCAGCAGGTGCTTGTTGTCTAGGCAGACCTTATTCACTAGTTGTGTTGTGGTGTTCTCTCCGAAGCATTTCTGCAGGTGCTATGCCCGAAAGCAACTGGTAGCAACTTAGATGGTTGGACGGAGGCAACCAGTAATGATTCTCATGGTTTCGTTGAGTACTGTACCCAGCTTCTTTGTGTGAGAGCTGTTGCATCATGCTGGGGCGGCATACTCAGCAGCAATGTAGACCAGAGCAAGGCGGTGGTGTGTAGAGGTCGTTGGATTGTCACTCCATGAGGATCCAGCAATTCGGCACAGGAGGTTATTCCTCGAAGATACCTTGGCTCATACGGACTCGAGGTGCTGCCGGTATAGCTGTCGGTCAAGGTTCACACCCAGATAGGTTGCCGTAGGATTGTATGGCGCTCCATTGAGGTTTGATTTGAAAGCTGGCGATGAGCCTCTTTGGTGTTGGGGTGGAAGGCAGTAGCGGGTGTTTTGGCTTCGCTTAGCTTCGTCCCAGTCTTGAGATATGCTGCAAGTCGGGCCATATCGGCAGTAAGTTTACTTTCTACTTCTTTCCAGCTGCTGTCCAGCTTCTGGTCGAGTGGAGAAGGGCAAGATCTCTTCGGCGTAGCCCTATTGTCTAGATGTTGTTTGAGGTAATCGCTGTGATATACAAAGTTGAACAGCATGGGAGCCAATAACAGATCCTGGTGGTACCCATTCCTCAGACGACGGCAGGCCGACTACTCTGCCCATTCACTGGTCCTGAGAAGTAAATATAAAAGGTTTGCAGCATGTTACATATGATGGTGTACAATGACGATCCGGGATGGTTCCTGAGAAGCTTGAGTGTCAGGCTTAAGGTGCCACACGGTGTCGAATGCTGCAGTAGGGTCCACCAAGATGACGTTGTCTCTGCCTTGCGACCTCTTTTCAAAGCTTTCCTCAATATCATGTGGTGAGTTTTACAATCGGTGGACATGCTCCCACACGGCGAAACCTGCTTGTCGTCAGGCAATGGGGTTCGATGACGGGCTCCAGCCGGCCAGGATCACCCTCTCCAGGAGGTTTTGAAGGAAACCCACAGTAGTGATATTGGGGTTCTTAGGGTTGTCGACAGCCTTGTTTGGTTTGGGGGAGTGCGATCATAGTAGCCCTCCTCCAGAACTTGGGTAAGGACTTAGGTGGTAAGGCAACATGTACAGAACTCCTGGGGCCATTCAAGACCTCGTGGGCCGCATTGCATCACAGGAGCTCCGCTGGTATGTTTCTCGGGCCCTGGCACTTTCCAATCTCTCTAATAGGTGGCTGATAGCAGAGGTAAAAGCTCATCTATTGAGAAGATGTTGAAAGTGGACCTCCAACGCCGGGGGCTCGACGAAGTTTGGTGAGCTCTTTTTTAACAGAGCGAGTGTGATCCTTTCAATGTTCTTGAAACGACCATTGCGAGGAGTTGCCCAGCGATTGAACTGGCAGTCACTGGCCTTCCATGGTTAGAATTCCGTCCGTGGCGGCGGTTTATAGTCTCCAGGCCTTCCCTGCTGGAGTTGATGTGAAGTCGATTACTTGGACGTCTCCTCCCAGCGCTCTCGGCGTTTTTCCTGTCCAAGCAGTTTGTCAGGTCCGAAGCTTTTGGATACGCTTCTTACTGGGTTCAGAATTCAGGAAATCATTGTAGAGAGTATCACATCCTCATCCAGGATGGGATATAACTGCGACGACAGCCACGTGGGATAGTCTTCTTTGCTATATTAATAAGAGTTGACACAGAGCTGTGTAAGAATTGTCCATGTTGGAGGAGGTTGGTGTCGAGGATGGGCACTTCTGAATCCACCATTCTTAAAGTGGTCCCAGTCTGCTTTGCAGAAGTTCCACCTTTTAACTGGCTTTTGGTACCGGCTTAAGCAAAGGCTCTCCTGAGCGATTAGTGATGGTCTGTGATGGGACTTCGGAAGCGGTCGAGAACAGTACGGTGAACGGAGATGGTGTCCCATGTTGCAAAAGCAAGGTCGGAGTTTGTAGTTGTATTCCACCTTCCAGACTAGAAATTGTCTTGTTGCTTATGGTCGTGCAAAAGTTGTAGCCGGATTTGGAAGCCCAGTCCTCTAGGGTTGCTCCATCAGGGTTGGTATTCCTGTAACCCAGGTAATGCTATGACTGTTAAAGTCACCAGCGTAAATGCAAAATGCACCATAGGTGGGTAGAGAGTCTGCTTGAAGCCGATGGTTAGGTGGCTTGTAGACATTGGTGACATGAACACCTGCAATTTGGGTCGTTGCCCATTCCAGGGTGGAGTCTGCAGGTGAGGTTGCAATTTGTTTCCATTGAGTTACTAGCAAAGGTGGCAATCCCATGGGTAGCGCTCTCGGTGTGTGCCGCTGGAGTGTAGCCGCAAATGTTCAGAATGGAACTGTCAGTTGCGTGTGTCTCTGAGAGGAGAATCGCAGTGACTTTATGCGTTTTGTGTAAGGTGTTCGATGATGTTTATCTTTGCCCAAGTGAGAACTTCTACGTTCAGTTGAAGCGCTGAGATGCCATCGGACTTGACATCCGGTGACGCCTGCCCTAATAAGGGCACGTGTTCCAGACTGGCACCAGATTGTGTCCTCTGATGGGGCATGATAAAAATACAGTGAGATAAAAAGACAACAGTGAGTTAAAAAGACAGTGAATTAAAAAAGACAACAGATGTTAGCGTATCCTCAGTTGATTATCATTCGCCTGATCAAGATCAGTTTCCGGGGCTCACCACGTAGTCGGGTAGATATGGTCCAAATTATGCCCTGACCGTAAAGTTGAGTATATACACAATGTTTTTGCTGAAAATGATAGATTAGGGTGTGTAGAATAAGAATCTGCCGGGTGCCACCTCGGCATCCTTGGGCATTTTGAGAAATCCAAGATGGCGTCGCCATAAATGATAATTATATATTCAACCCTATATTATCAGACTATGGAGTTACTAGCTATACTATAAGATCCAATGAACAAGTGTATGGCACTTGTAACATTAAGTCATACTTCAAATTCAAAATGGAAGCCAAATCTAATCAATTTAAAATATGCCCTATAACAGCAAATACCTGCGATAAAAAATAAACATGGAAGTACCTAGATTATGTTGTTAGATACAATAAATGTATCTATGATACTTTTAAAATTATAACATGACGTCAATCAATATGGCAGCCAAAAACGTGAATATCTTCAAAAAACACTTGACACAAATTTCTAAATATTACCTTCAAGTATAAATTATTGTGTCAATGAAACAATTAGAAGTGTACCTATGATCATAACCAAGTGATACCAGGTAATCCCGATGAATAAAAATGTGTCAAATTATAAATTGAGTGCAATATATGTGAAAAAATGTAATTCCTATGGTATTTTGAAACCTTTGCACCATATTGGTTTTATTTCGATTTTGGCGCATTTAAAACAAATTGAAATGTATGTTGTACATTGGTAAGGATCAAAGGTACATTTCTAATGTCATTGGCACATTGATTTCGATTTGACGGCTGTAATACTTATTGTGTCAAGTATTTTTTTGAAGATGTTCACCTTTTTTTGCTGCAATATTGATTAACCGCATGTACAAAATTTTAAACATATCAGAAATACATTTATTGTGTCTACAACATAACCTTAAGTAGTTCCCCGTCTATTTCTATCTGCAGGTAATTTGCTGTAAAGGGCATTATTTTAAATTATTAGGGATGTTGACTTCCATGTTGAATTTGCAGTATTAAACTAATGTTACAATTTTCATACACTTGTTCATTGGATCATATAGTATATCTAGTGACTCCATAGTTTTGATAATAGAGGGTTGAAATATATAATTATCATTAATGGCGACGTCAACCAAATCTTATTTCTCAAAGGCCCAATGATGCCAGGTGGCATCCGGGCAGATTCCTTATTCTACACACCCTTCGCGATATTTGTCAGCAAACAAATTGTATATATCTCAACGTAACGGCACAAAGGTTCTACCTGCTAACGAGGAGGTTTATAACTTTGAAACTATGAGACACAATAGATAATAATGACATGAAATAGGGCTAGACGCAATATGCCTGGATATTTGACCTTACCACCTTTTCTTTAGTATGAATAAGACACGGGTCAATACAATGGCATGCAGCAGTTTGAACACTCTGCATATGATTTTCTCGCTGGAGTCGAATATTGCGCTGGAATAACCAATGATCATCCGCGTTTTTTGTTTCTGAAAGATACAAGCTCAGAAGGATCTCTTCTCATGTCAGATGCATGTGCGCAAAGGCACTGCTGTGGCCTTCAAAGACCTCGCCATTTTCGCCTTCCAATCCCCCGATCTCTAGCTAAACTTGTAAGCTTTTCCATACTCCTTTCAGTCCAACTCCTTATTTTTCCATCGTCCCAAGCTGTTGTGGACGACCCTCTTCCTCTACGACCTTTTCACGGCACCCTGAATGATTTTGCTTCTCAATGCTGTCTTTCTTCCATCATGTTTACAAGTATTTCAGCTGTCCTCTCTCTTATTAAGTTTTTCTTTAATATCATGCCTGACCAATCTTCTTCTCCAAAACCCATTCATTTGTTCTTTTGTCCTGCCATGGATCTCCCTCAGAAGCCTCCTATTAACGAATCGATGCGTTTGTTATCCACTTTTAGTTGGTGCTCAAAATTTCACTTCCATAATTGGCAGCAATGGAAGAATTTGCCCTTAGCATATAGGGGATCTCAGTTTATCTCTGTTGAAACTCCTCTGCTCTTCCAGGCGTTTATCATGTTTTTGGTGGTGGTTTCTTTGCATAGCTAATCTTCTTTTGATTTCAGCGGTACTGTCGCCCATGTGTGTTAATGAGCGAACCACGGTACTCAAATTCTTGCACCTCTTCAATCATCTGACCATCTAAGACAAAGGCATCGTCAGTTCGTGATGAATCCAGAACATTATTTTGGTCTTCTTGTGTCAACAGCAGGCCTTCTTTTCACTTGCATGTTATGACCCACGTTGCAGCAGGATCCAACAGTTCCTCTCTGCTTGCACACACAAGGTCATCAGCATATCGAAGATTGGTGATCTTCATACCGACAAAGCCAATTCCTCCCTCAAGGACATTATAGTGCTTCCTTAATTATTCTTCCCGAAATATACATAATAAAAAAGCTTGGTTGAAAGAATGCACCCTCTTGGGAAGTCCTCTGCCTACATTTTTTTAAACCACTCTGTGTTGCTTCCATTTTGTTGTAAGGTGATTCCTGATGTTTGTTGTATAGTTTGCATACTAAGTCAACGATGAGCTTAGGAAACCACTCCTCTGAATAACTTCCCACATTTCGTTGTGGCTGAAGCAGTCGAAAGCTTTAGAACAATCAATAAAGCACAGATAATAATGGAGTTTGTGGTCCTTGCGTTTTTCAATGACATTTCGTATTGTGATTAATTGGGTCTCTTGTTCCTCTACCTTCTCGGAAACAGCTTGTAAGACAGACATCTCTTCATCCAACTTGATCTTAATCCTATTGATATGATTCTAAGCATGATCTTTGCTTGCATGTGAAATTAGGTTGATGGGTACGCTAGTTTGAAAACTTTTAAGATTACCCTTCTTTGGCAGTGGAACAAACACACAGCTTACACCAGTTCTGCGACGTTCTTCCTTTTTCCAGCTCTTAATAAACCAACCGCCATAGCAATCAATGATTTCCCCCTGGATGCTTTCCACATCTCGTGCTGCGAATGGTCTATTCCCTCATTCAGTTTGATGCATGCCCGTCCTACCTCCGAACCTAAGTGGTAGTGTTCTCCGTCGGTCAACCACAGTTAGAAATGCCGGTGGTCTTGGCTCATACAGCTTTGTTGTATAATCTACCATCGACTCTTTAGCCTCAATTTCTGTGAGGGTATTTCATTCCTCATCATTGATGACATCATTCTTGGAGTCCCATTAAAATCATTTTCTTTGACATGTTAGGACAGTTTGGAAAATCTTCTTCGAATCCCCTCTCTGCATCTCTAACGCCTGGCATTATCCCACACTGAAATTTGTCTTATCTTCTTTTGCTTCTTTGGAGACTGCGTTGTTCAAACGAGACCAATCTCTGCTATTCCTTCCGCATTGCCTGTACGTCGTTCTCTTGCAAGTTTGAGTGTGTCCAGGGAAATCACAACGTTGTTTCTTCATTTCTCTTGGGATGTGTTTATTGGCTTCCAGTTGACAAAACTTCTTTCGACTCTCCCACAGCTTCATTTGGCAGTTAGCTCTTCTCATCAGATCTGCAACAAATGCGGGAAACGGCTTCCACATCCCATGGGAAAGTTCTGTGGGATCTCCTCAACGCCATACCTGGCTGGAGGGGCTTCTGATTTCCTTTCAACTGATTTCATTTATTTGCCACTAAGGCTGATGGTCAATTCCCAAATCTGCCCCAGGTAGAGTTTTCACATTCTGAGTTGATGATTTCCATCTCTTGCTGATCAAGATATAATCAATTGGATTCTAGCTCCATCTTGGGTCCTCATGCCCATAATCCGCCTTGGGATGTGTTTAAAAAAGTGTTGCTAACAACAGATTGTGATAGAAAATCCTCGGCGCGACGGCAATTTTAAAATTATTATCGAATTTGATAAATACGTTTTTGACCCTCGTCTTACCTAGTGAACTTCGCCCCTGTGCGCTAAAATGCCAAAACACTTTCGCGAAACAAAAAAAGCTGCTAGGTAATCGTTATCTCTTCATTTCCGGTAATTTTAGCGAAAAAATGGGACGTTGAGTACCCTCCCCGGGGTTAGGGTATGCCGTCCACCGTCGAAGGGTAAGGGGGAGTGGTTGCCACCCAGGATTTAGTTGCATTTTTGAAAATATATGCACAGTAGACTTATGTTTAGTAAAATAGCCTAAAGGGCCATCATTTAGAGCTGTGCAAACCGCATGAAATATGAAAATCCGATATGTATACATCCTTTTTTAGCGGGGTGCAAAATTGGTATTTCGCCTATTTTCTGTGGGAAAAAATCGCCAATTTTGCAGACTCGCGGACTTGATGACGTTAATTTGACGCCATACTAGGTAGTTAGTTAACGTGGTAGTGATGAAAAGAGGAGGACAATAGCTATTCATGGGTATCGGAATCATAAGCATCGGGTGCTGTATAACGAATGCTCGAGGAGGATACCCCCTGGTAAACCGTGTTACAAAAAAGGCTGGTAGCGAGGGTTAATAGACCGTATCAATATGACCGTCAGCCACCAGACATGTGGCGGGACAAGATGCATACATTCCACGGATACAATACATTAGCGTATCGATCCATTGGTTTAGCGATTGCAACAGGGATAATGACAGGTAATGTATTTGTACTGGAATGCCGGCTATCTGGTCCACCAACATGGCTGGCTATGGATACGGTCATAATGAAAGTGGGTAACTTAAATTACTATTCGAAAAAATGCAACCTTTTTTTCGATCGATAAACCAGGTTTTTTCACAACTGCTATAGAATTGAAAAAAACAATTGTTATCGAGTCGAAAAGGTGTTTGTGATCAATGCAGCGTATTGGAACATTTGAAACGAAAACATTTGTCGAATCGAATTATCGATTTGAAAAAACCGTGTTTTTCGAATGAGCATAACTAGGTTTGATAAACCTGGTTTTTATGGTAAAAAAACAGGGATTTAAAAAAACATGGCCTATCGAAGTCATGAATCATTTTTTTTTCGATTTTTGGAAAAAAAACAGCGTTTGATGCGATTTGAAAATCAGTTTCTAAACTTGGTTTTCGTCGAAGAAAAAAATGGTTAATTGGTCGAAAACCTTTTTTTTTTTTTTTTTTCAAAAACTTAACTTTTTGATCGAAAACCCAGGTTGTTAACACTTTGGCTAAAACCAGGTGTGGACACTTGTTCTCCTTAAGTACTGACATGGTGTTTTAGTCACAGTATAGTATGGGCACATGCAATGCATTATGGGATTGATTCAAAACATCCTCTTTGGCACTTCTTGAAGCAGGTCACTAGAACGACTTAAGAATTTTTTTCCCCCGGGTCTCGGTAACGCTCCTGGAAGACGCCACTTCAAAAAGAGTTGCCCATTGCAATACCAAGTAAATACATTTTGTTTTTGAGAAAGCATGTGAATTAATAAAAACCTAATTAATTATAACTGACAAAAACGTCTTTAGTTTCAAAAAGAAGAGGTTTTATTTTTTATTCTTTACAGACTTCGAATACATAATGCAGTGGTGCATGAACTTAACAGCTTTGCTTTTAAAAACAGAGAATAATTAATTTACCCAAGAAACAATATTTAGGAATTCTTGTTTAACGGAGTGCTTATATCTATTCAGACTGCAGTTACATAAGTGATAGCTCTACAGAAAAAAGGG
>JAMKCH010025224.1:0-19592 GCA_023653785.1 Ophioderma brevispina
ATTAACCTGCAGAAACCATACTCAATCATTAACTTGCAGAAACCATACGCAATCATTAACCTGCAGAAATCATACTCAATCATTAACCTGCAGAAACCATACTCAACCATTAACCTGCAGAAACCATACGCAATCATTAACCTGCAGAAACCATACGCAATCATTAATCTGCAGAAACCATACTCAATCATTAACCTGCAGAAACCATACGCAATCATTAACCTGCAGAAACCATACGCAATCATTAACCTGCAGAAACCATACGCAATCATTAACCTGGAGAAACCATACGCAATCATTAACCTGCAAGTTTACAATCTTCTCTAAGGATGCCACGAAAAGACTTTTTTTGTAATGGCGTGTTGATACAATCTTGAATTTCATTGTATGCAAATGAATCAAATTTATATTATATTTTTAATATTTAAAGCTTTACTTCGATATAAGTCTTATACCAAATATATGTTCTCATGCTTCATTAACTAGATATTTGAAAACAAAATTTGATCAGTTGATTTCAAACCACAGAATACAAACAAGCAAAACAATTAAATGAAGAGGCAAAGGGGTGACTTGGCAAGACCTTGTCGTACATTTTCCTGATCGGCTGGAAAGAGTGTTTTGGATGTTATCGACAAAGCCACCGGTTAATCGAAAGTGAACTACTTCTGAATTCACCAGCGATTTAGCCGGTTTATGGCTCTCGCGTCTTGTAGTTTTGAAATAATATCACGTTGTTTTAATCTATCCTTTCAATCAATATTTACCCCTAAATCAGTCCATTCCTTCCGCTAACCGATAATTCTCTGTTTTGCAATACAGTACGGTGTTAAACACAAGGCCCATATTAAAGGCATTCTTCGTACCCATTCATATCACGTATAGGTGTCCACATATCCAACTGTCTGAACTTTTACCGTAAAGGTAGTGAGCGCGCGAACCCATCTACACCTTCATCCAATTCCTGCGTTAGAGCGACCGACCTTTTAGTCAGTAATTGGTCAATCTGAAGTTCTTAGTAATCATGGTAATCACACCTCTCCCAGATAGCATATAACTGACGATCGTTTACAGATGTCTGAAACGAGACCCGAGAGGCTAAACGATTTACGCTCAACTGGAACGTTAAGTCCCACCCCTAAGACGTTGCCCGATATAACCAGAGGGTGTTTTGAATCAATCCCACAATGCATTGCAATGTGCCTATACTGTACTGTACTAAACACATGTCAGTACTTAGGGATAAAAAGTGTTCCAAAAGTTTTAGAACCACAAGCCATTTCACAATCATGCAATAAATTCCCTAAGTACTAACACTTTTTTGGCTAAAATGAGCGTTAAAGTCAGGGTTTTTATGTGTTAAGAATAGGACTTTTATGTGATCACATGACCCTATTCAGGTGAAATTTCCCAAAACTGGTGCATTGTGGGATTGACTCAAAACACCCTCTGCCCGATAACTAAACAAATTGGGCAGAAAACTGTCGTTGAGCTCCATTTGAATTTCGAACTCCCGGATTCGATGTCTTACAAACACAGAATAAGAAAGAAATCAAACCTTACATTTGATCACATTACATGAAACCATTTTGGCCATTTTATTATACCGAAATTATTTTTTTTTTAATTAACATATGACACATCAAGTTTGAACCTTGAAAACAAAAAAATATATTGATTGTCAGCTTCAAAATGTTTGAAATTTATTGCTCGTTCTAGATTTGTTTTGTTGGAATGACATGAATTTAATTTTATATGACATTTGTTTATTGAGCGACGCTGATGAAATGATCTACAGACGCCTTAAACTATAGTTCTTATACACATAACGTCAAAACGTCAAGAAGGCGGCTCCAAGAGGATCCAGGCTTTGCAAAATTGTACGAGAGTGGAAATAATTTCAGAGGTTTGGAACCACGGTGATAAATGGTGGTGTTAATTGTGCATGATAACTTAATTATCCAAGGAGAAAAAAATACATTTACGTTTGAAGTACATATTTGAATACTGGATGCAACAATTGTTTGGGCTTCAAAAATATATAAAACAAGTTCAAATTTGTGTTTTTATAGATTATAAAATTGGCCCATTCAAAAGTCATATTGTTCAAACTACAACCTTTAACAAATCTAGAGAGTGAGTCAATAAAACTCTACATTCAGGAAAGATTCTTGAAAGGTTGAATATTATTTTTGCTTGAATTTTTGCTTTGGTTGTTTATAGGGATAAACAGCCTTCAAAAGTTGTTTTATATGATGTCTTACAAAACTAACTATTTGGGCAATAGTTTTAAAACAAACATCTGGAAAAGAAACCCTTATGACCAATAATATGAATTGTTCCAACATGGTTTTGCACCATGTTCTAGATTTGTTGGAATGACATGAATTCAGCAAGTATAAGTTCAAATGACCTAAAGACGCCTTCAAATATAATGCTTCTCCACATAACCTCCATTGTAAAACCAAAGTATTGAGGTTCATTTCCTTTTGGTCACAGTATGATATTTCCTAAGTTATGATTTTTTGACATTGAGCCATTCTTGAGGCCAAATTTATGGATCAAAGTATAGGGCTATCAACATTTATCATGAGTATCATGAATAAGTTCCAAGACGTTCACTTCCTTTTCAAGAAAAATGAATCCGACATAAACACACTGAATTCAATAGACAACGGCAGGTGCTGGATGCGTCTGTAAGGCACAAACAGAAAACATCGCGTTGAAATATCAATACTACCATTCGGTAAGTCAAATAAAGATTCTTCTTAAAGAAATCCTGTTTTTCTTTAATTCCCTTTTTAAATTCCTTACCTTACCCATATAAACATGTTAAAGTCGTTACGTCTGATACGAAACAAATAGTTAACTCAAAATAGAGGCGCTGAACTTTTTCAATCATTCCCTTCCTACTTTACCGGTGAAGTCATAATCTTAGACAAAATCGAGGTTGGTATTAAAAAAACGGGTAGCAATACATATAGAAAAACCCAAAACACCTGTGGAAAAGATAATTTATATGAAATACAATATAAAAAAAACGAAATATAAAACTAATGCTTTAACATTTCGGTTATTAAAAAAAAAGAAAGAGGTTCGGTATGACCAATTTGCCACCCCACCAATAATCACTTGATAAAAAAAAGGGTATGTCTTTAGTTTAGTTTTAAAAGTGGAAACAGTTGGTGCATTTTTATGCCATCAACGAGGAGGGCTGTTCCACTTACTGGGAGCTGCAATGCAAAAGCCCGGTTGCCACATTAGTTTATGGTGCGACCAGAACTAAGCAGATCTTTAGAGGACGTTGTTGGGTAGAGAATACTTGTATTATAATCCGAGATAAGACTAGTTCCTCGAGGTACTTGGGAGTCATACCGTTTCGTATCTTCAGTGTAATGGGTAGATTTTGAAACGGATGCATCTTTAAAACTTTAGCCAGTTGTAGATTGTTCAGAACACGCGAAATGTGATCATAGTTGACAAGTCTTGCTGCTGAGTTCTATAACACGTTGTAAATGCGATAATTACTGAAAGGAGACCACACAACAGAGAATTATTACAGTCTAATCTAGTGGCACAAAAGCATGACCCAAGCGTTCTGTGGTAGGTTATCTAAATACCTACGGATCCGTTCAATCTTGTAGATTCCAAAGACGCAGAACGTGCGATGTCCCTAATGTGGTCCTTTCACTTGAAGTGTCCTTCCAGGGTAATACCAATATCCTTAGCAGAGTCTGTATGTTGATTCTGTCTGGCACACCGATAACAGTAGCAGTAGACTGGAAGGCGTCCGATGCTAGAATGAAAATGCACATCTTTGTCTCGAATCATTCCGCAATAACCATTGGTGATGGCCCAAGATCCTTATCATAGATAAGCTTTCCATTTGTTTAATAGGTCCAGATGTTCTTGGATTACATTATGTTGTGTGTGCGTCTTCCATAAATACGTGCATATTCCGCTAAATGTGCAACCAATCACGTCACGCAAAAACCATATATTCCTAACCTCCCTTGAGGGAAATATGACGATCACACCGCAAAAAAGGGGGGGGGGTAGCGTTTGTTTTTCTTGTTAGATCATGGTCACATTTTCCTCCCCCCAACTCAATGCAGGGCGGGGTCCGCTCGGTAAGGGTTTTTTTTTTTCAAAAGTGCGTTTAAATGCTTTAAAGGACTTAGGTTTATATATATGGATGAAATTAAGAGGTCCCTTGACAGATACCTGCTGGGGTACCCCCTAGGAGGACATGGAATTTTTGTGATAGCCCATCATTCACAACAACATCTTGGGAACGATTAATAAGAATATGATTTGAACAGAGTTCCCCGATGCTGTACCGACTTTGTAGACGCTCGAAAAGGATCGAATGAGTATCTTGGAAATAAACATCATGTTCGCAACAGGCCGATAATTTTTCAGAACCTCAGAGCCCTAGCTATTTTTGATAAGCAGTTTACATGGGTCAACTTATAATTTGGGATGGTACAATCCCAGAATCAAAAGATTCGTTGATGATTTTGGTGATCTAGGAACCAAGATTTCGAAACAATCTTTCAACAGGGAGGTTGGCATAGGATCCAAGTCGCATGTCGATAAAGATGATTGCATAACAAGACCCCACACACAATCTCCTGTCACTGGCTCAATTCAACAAAGCTGCTGAGCAGTTTTTTCAGCCACATTTCACTTATCTTTGGAAACCATATTAATATTATCATCCATTGGTCAACGTATTGCGTCAACCTTTCCATTGAAGAATGAGGCATTTGCCTCATTCTGTGAGGCAAAATCAGTGCACAATTACTGCCATAATGATCAGATGTAGTTCCTTAATAATGGCAGTGCTACAATGATGTGATCAAATTACGTGAAAATCTTCAAGTCAAGTGTATGACCTGCAACATGTGTGAGAACCATGAATGTAATTGTGAAGTTGGTTGAATTTAAGATTTCAATAAGGACCATTACATCCTCACCTGTTTCATCATCCACCTGGAATTATAATACCTGAAACACAACACAATGCGTGAGGCAGTTGATTTCCCTCAACAAGAAAAAATCTGGAAAAACATTTTTTGATGTAAATTTGTTTTTTGCAGATGGATATGGTCTGTAGATGGCAGACAATTCAAGGGGGAAGATCCGGAAATAACGAAAGGTCTAGATGCTCAAAAGACTTGAATTGAGTTACTTTATTCATGGTCACTTTGAAAAGAGGTGATTGATAAAGTAAGAAAACACCACCACCACCACCAAACACCACCACGAGATAAACAAGGTGATTGACAATAATTAAAAATCTGGTAAAGTGACACTAGTTCAGCAATTACAGAGTTATCAAGTGTATTTCCGCGCATCCAGACTCATTCTTCTTCTTCTTTCTCTTGCGTAAGAGGCAGCAGCTAAATGTTTTTAAGCGTTGTGATGGAGCCAGCTCACTGTTTGATTGGTTGGGGTTTGAGAAATCTGGTGTCCACCGGGTGGACGCAAAGTAGGGCACTCATTGAGAATGTGATCCGCAGTCCCTGTGATTGGGAGCCACATTGGCAGGCTGGCGATGGCCGCAGTCCCATCGGTGCATATTGCTATTGAGGCGACCGACTCCTGTGCATGCGAATCCGGTTTAAGGTGGACCCTTCCTTGCGTGGGATATGTCTAAGTGCCTGCCAGGTGGTAGTTCTGTCTTAGGTATAATAGAGAGTTGATCTGGTCTTGGGGTATCTAGCCGGCAGTATTCCATTTCTGTAAGATGTGTGAAAGGGGAGCTGGAGAGTTTGGCAGCGTGCCGGCAGAAAGTTCGGCGAGAGCACAGTCTCTCTGTCTGCCGAGTTGGTGTGATTCCTTTGACCGTGTTATTGCCAGCAGGTACCAACCTCTATTTTAGGTACGCAATTGTTTGTTTGCGACAAGAAACATTAGACCCATGACCTCAACCCTGTTTAATACTAGGTCTCTGGTTATTCTTTCCATTTAACTGGGTAAGATTACTTTATTAAGACCCCTAAGATATTTTTCCAACATTGGTAGTGCGTTTGGTTATTAGCGTCCTCAATTGAGTATTTCATATGCCCGCCCCCACGATGGCCTTTTCTACAACTAAAATAACCACTGATTTACCTATAGTGTGTGGTAATTGGAACTTTACAGTTTAAAACATACGCATGTATCAAGTAACTGGAACCGTTATGTGATCAATCTGTTCGACAGTTCAAAATAAGCGAACAAAAAGCCAAATGTCAGCTTTAAAAAAATTCAAGTGTAAATAACTTTTGATCCAATAATGTAACATAAAAATTACATAAAATGAAATATCAATGTTTAATTACAAAGTTAATAGCAGAATCAGTGGGACAATTCCCAGCCTATTCCCCAGATGGAACCAAATGTCATAAAATGGCGTCAACAGGTGCGCAACGAGACGCATCTGCTAATACGAACCCCCCGATGAGGTCATTTTGTTTTATGAGAAGAGTTTATTTGCTGCGCCGAAATACCGGGCTATGCCGAAACGTCCGGTCTTTCGGAGATGGACCTTGCCGAACGGCAGGGGTACTTGCCGAAACGCCCGGTGTTTCGGGTAATTAATTCACTGCCGAAAATGCGGGCTAAGTCATTACCCTGTCGAACGGCAAGGTTACTTGCCGAAACAACGGGATATCCCAGGAGTTCGGCACAGAGGGATCCTTATTACAGCGGGCTGTTGTTGTATGTAAAGAGTTTCTTTGTCAAATTGGATGTACGGACCACAGGATGGGACACGAAAAGTGTTAAGTTGACTCAGCTCCGTACGACAGGCAAATATTAGCTTGAAACGAATAATTTTAGGGCCCCGTTCATTATTTACAAGGGGAGGGGGCCGCAGAAAGTGAAAGATGTGTTAAATTGCATAAAACCCCAATGTAAAGTTACATAGGGCCCTATTGCATAGAAGTTACCATTTACTTCATCGCCATCCCGGCGGCCATCCCCCACACACAATTAGGGTACTCATATGATTAATGCTGATATGCAGATAGGTGCGTGGCTTACTGAATCCAATAAATGAACATGCACCCCCCCCCCCTTCCATCAGAAAAACAAATAAATCACATAACCCATTATTTGTCCAGTAGAAAATCACATAGGTCTAATGCTAATCCCAATGTTGGTACACCAATGGACCCTAATAACCCAAACACCTACCCTAATTCCTATAGCCCTTATCTTAACCCTAGGTCCTATAGGCCCTAAACCCCAAACCCTAAAACCTAAACCCGTGTCAAACTTCCAACCGGCACCCCTAATCAATAAAGGGGGACCAGTCAATGGGAGCATGTGTATATCACGGCATACATATACATTGTCTTCCAAATTCGGCTCTCTGCTAAAACGAACGTTTAGCAAGGGGTAAAGGGTTTCAGGGGGTCTATGTGGGTGCTTTTGGCGTTACAAAGCGGGGTTAAAAGATCGTATTACGTTACTATAAACACATGCTTGTTCCTAAAATGCAAAAAGCCTGATTTAATCGTTCTAATTGTAGAGATTGTCCTTAATCACGAAGGAATGCGGTAAACCAATGCCCTAACAATAAACAGCAAGCTTATTTGTACTTCCCTTTCCTCTGCCGAATGCCCGGTACTCCGGTCGTTCTGGGAGGAGGGAACTTCGGCACCCCGGTGTTTCGGCACAAATCAATTGCCTTGTGGTTGAAATTAGTACTATTATTGCAATTGCTTTTTGTTTTCAGCCGCAAAAACTTGGAAAAGGGGTAAAAACCGGTTCAGTTTTACAGAGTTTAGCCACACACTATTATTAGGATATTGTCTGATGATTTATCTGAACTTTGGAAATAAAGTTAATGAGGATATTATATATATCAAGCCAATCATGACTTTTCAGAGTTATCCAAGGACGTTTGAAATTATTGCAAGTTCTATCGACATTCGAATGAAATGGGTTATCAGCTTTCATTCATTTTGATGACGGTTTTGATCTCATTTTTCTTTTTGCTGCTAACCTGTTGGGGGTTGATGCATAACTAAAATCTTTTATGAATCAGGGACGATGAACTTAAATAATCTGTGGTGCTAAATATGTGGTCAACGATGCCATTGGTATCTAGGACAGTGCGTATTGATAGAACTTATATTGTTAAACGTATGCTCTGATGGATTCATGTGCTATTGTATCCTTTAAAAAAAACCAATAGCACTTCATGTGGCAGCGTAACTTAAGTTTATTTTTTTTTGTCGGGTCTTAGCGACCCGACTATATAGAAACCACTGCTCTCAAAATGCGAAGGCGTCTATTTCTATAGCTGAAGGTAATTTCATTAAATGTTTCTTTTATGAAAATGCTCTAAGTACTAATATTAAGTGTTTGGCGTTTTAGTGTTGGGTGTGTAAGCGATTTGCAATTTCAGACAAAGAAAACATCATGCATGTTTGAAATGGCCTTAAAAAAAAGCTTCTTTGATTTAGTCTCTGTGAAGACTAGTCTTGTCAAAGACGCCTCGCATTTTGTCCACCAACCGCGAGAGAGCCGAAGGAGCGTGTCGAAAGCCGAAGGCGTGAGGCCGCGCGGAGCGAGGCGTCTTTGCGCAATGGTATTCCCAGTGCAAGATATGTGTTCAATCAAAAGTAGTCGATCTCGTAAGCACCGCCCAATTTCATCGATGAAAACGTTTGCAGATACTTGCCCATATCGATGACGTCGCCCGTCAAAATACAATATCATTTTTGCACGGCTAATTAGCATACATTCAAAGCCCCCCAAAAAATCGACGAAGTTCTGGACAGCTGCGAGTGCGAGTGAGTCCGACGGTATGTGAGATGCATGGAGATGGCAGTTGTAGCCCACGCTCTGCAGAAATAAGTCCCAGTAAAGGCTAGTAAAAGGTATTCCCACCTCCCTAGCACGATTCGTCATGCATATAGTGCATCTGGCCTTCGCTTTTATCATGTCTTCACATAGGCGCTTGAATTTAAGGCATGATTGCAAAAGTGCAGTTCATTCTGGGACAGCCCGTCACCCGTGTGGTACAAATACAATGGACGACGGCCCGCGATAAATAAGTCTGAATGGGCGACTTTCAACTTTTAAATCGTCAATGTTTCAATGACGAAGTGATTCTGCGACCAACATCAACACCTCACAAGAAAGATAAGAAGATGTGGTCACGGTAAGCTAAGTTGTGAGAACCACAGCCCATAAATTAATGATGTATGGGATCAGACACAAAAAACGTCTCGCTAGACCCTTTTGCACCTAAGGAGGAAGAAAGATAAGAGCATCTTGATTCGAACAGGGCGGGCCTATAGTAAAACTGAAAATGATAAAAATCCAAGTGCAAAATGATAAAGGACCAAACAAAAGCCGCCACCACTGTGAAGAAGGCAAGATGAACGTGCTACCACCTCCCCTGCACAACACACTGAATATGAGACTAGACTAGGGCATAAGTCAGTCCTTTATGATATTTGTACTGCAGTGACCAGTCAAAATTTGCCAATCACAGACATGGAGAGTGATTTGAACATTAAATTGAAATGATACATCCTGACCCGCGTATCACCATGCCACGCAAATGTGATGTGTGGCGAACATCCCAAAATTCAAGCCAGCAATGAAGTCCAGTTCACAAATTCACGACGCGAATTTAGGGGACACGCACATATCGTCTAGACATGAACTTACCTCGGAACTTACCAGTATTGACAGGCACTATTACTGCCACAAGTTAAGGCTAAACTTCGGCCGAACATGGCATGAACGATGCAATGAAACTAAGTGTAAAATACAAATCCGTTCACTACAATGTACTGTTAAAATTCCACCTTTATAGCTAAGGAATCAATCAGTACCGTAGGCTAGCTTCAAAATACCATCATAGTCCTATTCAGCACAGTTACCGTACGGTTGTGCGAGCTCGGAATAATCCTACAACATGTACACCGGGATACTACACTACAGTGACACTGACAAAAACGATGCATGGTAAATCCACCATGATGTCACCGTGCCGTTTTCACAGCTACACAAGGGTTCGCATTTTACATTCAAGCGGCCATCAGGGGATTCTGGCTGTATTCGCCCCGGTATACGCTTTTTGAATCGGTTACCAACAACCCCAATAATTGAAGGGTTATTGATCAGTTCCATAAAAACTCGTTCTAGGAACTATTTAAGCGAACGATGACATCATCGTTGGACTCAACAAGATTCGCTATAGTTCGGAAGAAAATATCCCGAAAACAATGAGTAACAAAGAAAAGGTAATATTGCGAAAAAGGCTGTGATACGACTGAACTTTTAGCGCGTCAGAGAGGGGCGGACTCCACCAAATTGAATAAATAATCAAGCCTTGATCCAGAGAGGGGGACTCACACAAATTGAATAAATAATCAAAGGCCTTGATTAAAAGGCTATGGAAGACTGCTTTTTGATGGGAGTTGGTTTTAAAACGGTGCAGGGATAGATAAAGGGTGAGTAAACAAATAGGGAGAGTTATAAGTAAGAAAATTGATCAGGCCACGTAGAGTTACACTACGCAATGATTGAAGCTTTTACAGGTGTTGTGTTGAATATATTTAAGACGAATTTTAGGTAACAATCTTATTTGAAAAAGACAGGAAGGTGTAACCTAAATTAAATTAAAGCCTTAGAATTTGAGGATTCAGTTTTTAACACATTTTGCGCCCATTGGGCGTTTTTTATATTTTCTTTATTTGAAATGATAGGAAGGTGTAACTAGGTTAAATTAAAGAGTATACAGTGGGGTTCAGTTTTAACAACATTTTTCGCCCAAGTGGAGTTTTTTCTATTTTCTTTATTTTGAATGATAGGAAGGTGTAACCTATGTTAAATTAAAGCTTATAACTTGGGGATAGTTTTACACATTTTGCGCCCAATTGGGGCGTTTTCATTTTTCTTTATTGAACATTTTCTTTATTTGAAAAGACAGGAAAGGTGTAGACACATTAACTTAAAGTTAGAATTTGAGGATTCAGTTTTAAACATTTGGGCGCCAATTGGGCCGTTTTTTCTATTTTCTTTATTGACATGATAGGGAAGGTGTAACTTATTAAAAAAAGCTTATAACTTGGGGATTCAGTTTTAAAACATTTTGCGACCAATTTGGGAGGTTTTTATATTTTCTTTATTTGAAAGGACGGGAAGGTGATAACCTATGTTCCCAATTAAAAAGCTTAAACTGGTGATCAGTTTTAAACACATTTTGCGCCCAATGGGCGTTTTTCTATTTCTTATTTGAAATGATAGGAAGGCGTAACTATGTTAAATAAAGCTTATAACTTGGGGATTCAGTGTTAACACATTTTGCGCCCAATTGGGCGTGTTTTTATTTTCTTTATTTGAAATGACAGGAAGGTGTAACCTCTGGTAAATTAAAGCTTATAACTTGGGGATTAGTTTTAACCAAATTTGCGCCCATTGGCGTTTTTTCATTTTCTTATGTGAAAAATAGGGAGGTGTAACATATGTTAAATTAAAGCTTATAACTTGGGAATTCGTTTTTAACACATTTTGCGCCATTGGGGCGTGTTTTTTCTATTTTCTTTATTTGAAATGATAGGAAGGTGTAACCTATGTTAAATTAAAGCGTTATAACTTGGGGATTAGTTTTAACACATTTCGCGGGCCCCATTGGGCGTTTTCGATTTTTTGATTTGAAATGACAGGAAGGTGTAACCTATGTTAAATTAAAGCTTATAACTTGGGGATTCAGTTTTTAACACATTTTGCGACCAATGGGAGTTTTTTCTATTTTCCGTTATTTGAAATGGTCTTTATTTGAAACGGACAGGAAGGTGTATACCTACATTAAAATTAAAGCTTAGAATTTGAGGATTCGGTTTTAACACCATTTTGCGCCCAATTGGGCGTTTTTGTTTCTATTTCTTTATTTGAACTGATAGGAAGGTGTAACCTATGATAAATAATAAGCTTATAACTGGGGATTCAGTTTTAACACTTTTGCGCCCAATTGGGCGTGTTTTTCTATTTCTTATTGAAATGGGGACAGGAAGGTGTAACCTATGTAACTTAAAGGCTTAGAACTGGGATTCAGTTGTACCACATTTTGCGCCCAATTGGGCCGTTTTTTTTCTATTTTCTTTTGAAATGACAGGAGGTGTAACCTATGTTAAATTAAAGCGTATAACTTGGGGATTCAGTTTTTAACACATTGCGCCCAATTGGGATTTTAATATTTCTGTATTTGAAATGAAAGGAAGGTGTAAACCTATGTTAAATAAAGCTTATAACTTGGGGATCAGTTTTAACCCATTGTGATCCCAATTGGGCGTTTTTCTATTTTGCTTATTAAATGGAAGGGAGGTGTAAACTATGGTAAAATTAAAGCTTATAAGTTGGGAATTCAGTTTTTAACACATTTCGCGCCCAATGGGCGTTTTTATCTATTTTCTTTATTTGAAATGACAGGGAGGTGTAACCTTTTTTAAAAGGGGGTGGTACCGATTTATGGTAAAAATTGTGTTATCTACTGATATGAGAGCCTGGCATTGCACATACACCACAAGTACCGTGGGAAACATTCTTGCGGTTTTGATGGTTTGGGACGCAATAATGCATTTTGCAAACCCCTATTCAATCCTGTGCTAATAACAGGGGTTAACCCTAAAACCGGCGGTTTTTTTTTTGTTTATCATCTTGGGAATGAAATGAGATTCGAGGGCTCAAATTTCAGGACGACAATGAGAAACTACCCGGGGGCTTTCACCTGATATCAAAAATCGATACGTACTTCCGGGTTAAATCAGGGCGGGCCCAAAGGACGATCGGGAACCACGCCCCTTTTAAATAAAGCTTAGAACTATGTGAGGTGAAATGTCACACACCAAGGTCAAAGGTAACGGGAATCAAGGTTTGTAAAACACCAGGTGATTGGTTCTATGCAATCTATGCATCATGTATAAACATATACTTTAATTCAGTATGAGATTTCTTTTTATTCAATGTTTCTGAATTAAAAGTGCAACTTCAAAACTAGAAAAACCATCTACTCCTTTAAAGGCTTTTAATGTTTGTTCTTATGTCTTGTAAAATTATGCCTGGCGAACCCCGACACAGTTTTTTTTAATGCTTGTTTCTAGTGGGTTTCTGTAAACGTTAAACCACGGTAAACTAAGGACAATATTAAGCCTAACATATCCAAACACAGGGGGGGGGGCTTCGGTTGCATGTAAATTACATCTTTCTATTTATGAAAATATCTTTGCGTGATATTATATTATGTATATCATTCTTTCGGGATAAGTTGTTGCAGTTCCGATTTCGTATACTTTACTTAACAGGGTCATTTCGTGATTTATATCCCCCACCACCCATCGACTTGCCTTAAACAAAATTGAGATTTTTTTACACCATTCGAATCTTGGTCTTGGATAAGTATTGGTCTTGCTTTAATGGAACCGTGCCCGCCCGTTTTCTCTGCCGGAAATTCGGATTTGTAGTTCAAAGTACAGGATACTTTGAACAACATAGTTCGTGGATATTTACTGAAAATATAAAAAGTATTACAGTCTATCTCAGAGCCTTACGAATAATCGAAATCAATAGATGATTTTGGCTGGCTATGAAAGTGTAAGCACATTGTTCTTTATATAAAGGGGCATTCCATATAATACCCAACTTTAAATAAAGTTATTATCTTTATATGAGCACACTGACTTTGTCAATTCGGGATAGCTATGGGATGCCGCAAAGAGTCTAAAATGCTACTTTTAAAAAGTATTTTAAGTTTACATTAAATCTTGGGATAATTTTTGCAATTCTTTAAAAGGCACGATCTTAAGAGTGAAGGTGATGTGAATAAATGGAAACTTTGTTTTTGACCTATCACATAACTATGGCCAGGTTTCTTAGTGACACCATTGTTAGACAAATACACGGAGTTATCAGAGAACTTTTTTGTGTTGTGTAAGTTTATAAAGTATCCACAGTTGCATGTCTAAAATTACTTACACAATAACTCACTTGTTTTAGGTGAGGTTATTTTAACAATGGCTTAGCCCACTTTACTACGTGTCAGATGTGGCGTTTAATACAGCAGAGTGGGAGCATTGGAATTGATTTATCTACAAGTTGAACGCACAATACTAACGTGTACTAAAACCGTCGTCGAATCAACGAACGAAAATTAAATCCAATGCATGATGTCTTGATATGTCTTGCTAGATTTAAACATAAATACTCTCACTCCCCTTACTTTTAACACTCAAAAGGGTTGAACCAGCTGATATAAGGCGCTAATGGTGTCATGAAAAAAATGTCAACGAATTTCCGAAAATACAGTATTAATTGTAAAACAAAACTTTGTCAGAATTTCCTGTTTACATAACTCTTTAGGCTTAAGATTGTTTCGTCGTCGTCGCCCCCCCCCCCCCGCCTCCCCCCAAATGACATGTGCGTTTGTTTTAAAAAACAATTACGAGGGACGACTGGTCTTTGGAACGTTTTTAGCATGATGATTGGCCATACATTTTCTTCGAAATCAATTGCATTTTCGTGGTATCCCAGGGCCCATCATCTGAATATAAGAAGTAATTTCGACTTTGGTCATATAATTTCACCCCCTTTTGGGTTCGGGGGTTTGAAGCCACGATGTATCCCTGCATGTCGCCAGACGACAAAAGGACCCCTGCGGATTCCGTGGTTTAAATAGGCCCGCTGTCCCTCCTTAAATGTCGTAAGAGGCGACTTAAAGGGACCTCTGTTATTAAGGCTTTTTTAGTATTGTAAGAATTGTATTATTATAAGATTAGATTTATGTATCTGAGGTGACTTAATGATTATTATAAAATCTGTAAATTGTATTTTTTCATGTTTGTGGTTAGATAATTATTAGAACGTCCCTGCACCATTGGCAACTGGTCCGAAAATGAAACGTTTGCGTTCATTTAGACCACCTGAAAAAGGTCAGAAGCCCACTTTGATTGTACAGGAGGAAACTTTCATGTCTCTTAAAACCAACCTACCTAAAACCTAGCCTTGGCTATACCCATTTTCCCACCATCAACAAAAAGGGCCCAAAAATTTTAGTCTTTTCCTGCTAGGGTTACTGATGTAATAATCCCGAGTCAAAAAGCTCGTTTTTCATGTGAGGCAACCAAGGCAGCGGGAGCCTTCCTCTGGTCTTTAGGGCTTCTTCCTACCAGGGTATACCATCCCACAGAAAGACGGGTACAAAAACAGACTGGTACAAAAACAGTTTCGTACCCAGAAATGTACTTGACTGGAACTCTATCATAGAACTCATATCGACTGCAGAAAAAAATGCGCCGCTTAAATGATGTTACAACGAAATTAGGCTTTATTCTGTATTTAATACATGGTCCGATCGGTCTCTGATCATGAATCATTGAACTTATATCATGAATCATTGAACTAAACCTTTCCCCAATAACAAACAATTAAGCACACAAACAAAAGCAAGCAAACCAACAAAACTAAGCAATATCAACTTGAAATCTATTCAAGTAAAGATAAGACGGCCTTTAGACAAGAAGTAAGATATACTAATTTCAAACTCAACTGCCAATATAACCTTAACAAGAACAAGTGCAGTTGGGTTTATGTTTAAATAAACAATGCGTTCTAATGAAGGCTGGTTCTTTTAATGAAATGTCATGATGTTCTCAACAATTGAATTCGGAATAGAAGAGATGGGACCAAGTTTGCCAATGAGCAGACGCGATTGCGTATATACTTGGTGCTCTCGTTACATTTACTAACTTAGTGCACGGTTACTCTTATTTTTAAACTTGGTGGGTTTTTATGTTTCCAGCGATTTTTCGGGGGCGTAGAGTCAACGAGGTTCGAGGGCGTAGTCTCAACGAAGTATGTGCCCCCAACCAAAACCAAATTTTAACACTTCCAACAGAAATTATGCCTTCAAATCAAATGAACTGAAACTTACGTCGACCCTTAGTAATTGGTTCAAACCAATGATTGGCAGACGTCGGCCGGCGCTCGCCTTACGAGCATGCTCTGTAAGTCGGATGCATAAACAAATGCGTTGCGTGAAAACTTGAAAATGTGCGAAATGCTATAGTATAGCAGATGTCTCGTATGAACACACCATTAATCAAGTGGTGTTGTCACATTTATTAACTTTTTTAATGAGAATGTTACTTAAACTAGAAAGGTAAGGCGTTCAAGGCCATATTGTTTTATAACTGAAACATATGTTGTCTCCGGTGACTGTTTGACATACGTTTTGTTAGTTGCTTAAAGAGGCACTGGCACATTTGAAAAATAATGCCCCCTTAAGATTTTTAAAAATTAATATTTTTGTATGGTTGTAGAGTTTTATATACATTAGCCCTCACCTGAAATGATTAAGACCAAATCAGCGCCCTTATGGGTAATATCTATCCTCTTCGAATCCACTGGCCTTTAAGGCTGTAATTATAAGGCGCTTCAAGCGTCCCCTGTGTCAGGCTGCATGTTTGGCTTCGCTCGATGACTTCCAACCTAGGTAACTTCTTTCTTTTTGCACTGTGCGTCGCCATGTTGTCTTTGGCCAGTCTACTATCCTTTTGGCTTCAGGAACCCAGGAAAGCGCAGTCATACAGTGGCTGTTCTCCTCCATCTTCAGCTTTTACCTCGCGACTTATCAGGTTTAGCGCTGTTTTGATAAGTATTTCATAATTAGAAATGACATAAGGCCATCTTATTCTTAACATTCTTCTTAAGCATTTGAATTGGAAAGTGTCCATTTTTGTTCCAATGTTATATCTTTTGGCCCGGTTAGCGACGTAGTCAGCCGCTGAACTTCCTTTCGGCTTTGATCCAGAAGCGTCATATCGTCCACATACGTGATGTTGTCATATCTGGGTATCTGGACCGTCGCCATACCATAACTATCATCAGCTTTCGCTGGTACACAATAATTCCTTACAGTTTCCGTAACAATAGTTTGAACTGGGAGGGTCGTTAACAAGCCGCAGTAGGTTTTCCTTAGGGTTTTCCTTCCCAAACTCAGAACCCAGTCAGTTTCCTCAGGTCACAGCTGACAGGCGGGCTGGAGTTATCCGGTTGGTACCAACATGGAGATGGGGTTGAGCTGCATGCAGAGAAGCTATTTACAAGCAGGCTTACGGGTGGTGGTTGCGGCTTGCCACCGTTTTCCCCTTTGGCCTACCATACCCGTACATACAGCGTGCTTGGAGAACGAGGATGAAGCTCATCATGAAGGGTAGGAGAAAGGTAAGGAAAAGGAATACAGCATATGCGTAAGAATGGTTAAGGGCATGCAAGGGATGCAATGGAAAAGTGAAATAGGGTAAGCAAGCCATAAGCTGGAGTTCTACATGCCATATACTAATTTATGGGTAAACAGAACAATTTTTAATAAATTCACTCCGAAGTGATTTGATTCAGCAGACGAGGGAAATAGCATTTAAAAAACGCACGCCGGACTCGATTCACACGACATCCACCCTGTTAGACAGGTCTATGACCTTCGTGGTTTTGATATCAATGAGTACGAGTCTGTGATATTCATGTAATAGATACATGTGTTGATTAAAGTTACGGTAATTTTAAAAGTTAGCCTACAAATTACCTGGATGTCTTTAGCCTCTTATTAATCCTATCTGCTTTTGGGTATGTTATTTTTATGTGTAAAATGTATCAGATATATCTGTATTCCTTCAACGGCCTAGACTATCATTTGAGGGCAATTTGAAGAAATTTCACCTTTTGTGCAAATGTGCCAGTGCCACTTTAAGTTTGGTTTATCTGTATGAAAATAGAGTTAAGATTGTATTTCAGCAGACAATTTTACGAAATTATTTAATTATTCTGATGACATCTGTTGCTACCTTTTCCAGCTTTTCTCGTATCTTGTTCCTTCTAATGTACAGATACTGACAGTACATTTTCTTTTGTAACAATTGAACGTATATTAAAGCAATAACAGCACTTTTTGAAGAGCGCCCCCAATTTTCAAAATTTGATATTTTTGCACAGTTATGTTAGTAATTCTCTAGGAAACTATGCCTGCGAACGCGAATGCTAAAAAATGCGTATATATCATAAAATAAGCAATTTTGTAATTAGAATTGGGATCCCAGATTGTACTTTACGGCAGAGCTGGAAATGCTAAGTTTATATCCGTCCGTGATGAAATAGTGCCACCTCAAGAAAATGACCTCTAACTTGACTTGCCAGAACCAATAAAACAACTAATGGATGAGCGTAGACACGTACATGGCGCTACTTTCCAGCTATTTCAAAGGCCGTTTCCAGCAGCCGTTGAATTATTATAGGAAATCTCCGATGTTAATTATTCTAACTACAAAACTCCTTCGTTTGCGACACATAGACATTTTTTAGCTTAACCATTCACAGGTATAGTTTACTAGCCAGTTACCAATGCAATCGTGTAAAAATCTCAGAACTTTTGGAAAATTGGGGGCGCTCTTCAAAAAATGTGGTATTTTTGCTTTAACTCACAATTCACTGACTTTTTGAGTATCATCTTCGGATATCAGTAATTATTATGCATCTGTGGTGCAATACCACAGTGAGATTAGCGCGTACCGCCCAACACTGCACAATACGCAAAAATATCGGGCATTCGGTCAAGCAACTCGTCAAGCAAATACTGTTTTTATTAGTTTTGAAGCAATTTTGAAACTATTTTGGTCAAGTCAGCTTCTTCATGCATAATAATAATAATATTGGATGGCTTTTTTCGGCTGATAACAGAAAATAAAAAAAAAAAAAAAAAAAAGTAATTAGAATTGGGATCCCAGATTGTACTTTACGGCAGAGCTGGAAATGCTAAGTTTATATCCGTCCGTGATGAAATAGTGCCACCTCAAGAAAATGACCTCTAACTTGACTTGCCAGAACCAATGAAACAACTAATGGATGAGCGTAGACACGTACATGGCGCTACTTTCCAGCTATTTCAAAGGCCGTTTCCAGCAGCCGTTGAATTATTATAGGAAATCGCCGATGTTAATTATTCTAACTACAAAACTCCTTCGTTTGCGACACATAGACATCTTTTAGCTTAACCATTCACAGGTATAGTTTACTAGCCAGTTACCAATGCAATCGTGTAAAAGTCTCAGAATTTTTGGAAAATTGGGGGCGCTCTTCAAAAAATGTGGTATTTTTGCTTTAACTCACAATTCACTGACTTTTTGAGTATCATCTTCGGATATCAGTAAACATTGGTAAGCATTGATCACTGCACTGCATAGCTTGACGAGTTATAGTGTATAAAGTGCGAAATTACAGCGATCATTCGGCAATAAGCACGGGCGAAACGTTAAAGGAAGTGTGCAGACAAAATGTCTCTTATTGCTAAAAGACTAATTTGATGTTTAATGGTTTATGGTCTAAAATTCTGAAAATTACTGCAAAAATTGAGATATATCTTTTTTCCCTTTTTACAGAACAACAAAGAAGTTTTGTCCTTTATTTTGACCATATGCATACATGTATGAATATTAACGGTACAAATTAAAACATGGACAATATATTAATTAAACAAACACACACAGACGCCAACACAGTTATGGCCTCAGTCAAGTGGTAGGTACACAATATAT